>JACEII010000009.1:5779899-5814019 GCA_014332785.1 Antheraea mylitta
CCCCCCCCCCCCCCCCCCCCCCCCCCCAGAAAACGAAGGGCTACCCGAGTCCGGAGACTCGGGGAGGGATTCTCTGCTCGCAGAGCAAGCAGTACCCTCCTGGGGTATTTCTATTTCAAATCTTGTGCTTTCCATGTTGGCTGAGTATCGAGGTCCAGAAGTAAGCGTAGGTCAGCATTAAGAGAAGGTATCAAAGTCCAGAAAACAAGGCAGGAGTCCGTAGAAAGGAATCAGTCGGAGTCCAGGAAAAAGGCCATAGGTCAGTGTGTAAAGAGGAGAGTAGGGTCCAGAAATGCAGTGGTCGTCAATAGAGGCAGAAGCACCGTCCAAGTAACAGGCCTAGGTCGTTGGTCAGGTATCAGCCGCCGGTCAGAATGACCGACGTTGCCCGGGGTGCACCACGAGGAGGTTCCTGACATCGCACCCCTGTTAAGACCTTGCTGGGTTAATAGCGTAGTCATTTCGAAAAAAAAAAATTAATATAAAAAATAGTTTTTTTTTTACCACCAATAAGGCTAAGCTTATATGTATAATTTTTAATTTGTGATCCTTCTCAATGCTTACATCTCCAATCAGCGATATTTCTACAATACTCAGTACGGTTTTTACCATTTAAAAATAAAAAATAAAAAGCACTTAGTGTGATCGAATTTCAACCACTATACGGACTCTAGTAAAGTTAGTTAGTCTAAATATGGGAAAATGTAGAGATCTGTACAAATAAAAGTCAACTACTGAATACACACATATAAGCGTATTACATCACTGTACCTAATTGGCCGTCTTTTTTGTTGTCTGTAGCCGTCTGTAATTGTCGCAACAAGGTATGTACGAAATAAAATATTTAAAAAATCATACGAAATAATGAAAAATTTGAGGTATAAAATATCTCATCTTACTCGTTAATGCCCTTTATCTATACTTATATACTAATATTATAAAAGGGTAAAGTTTGTGAGTTTGTGACGTTGTAGGGGGTAATCTCAGGAACTACTGGTCCGATTTGAAAAATTCTTTCATTGTTATTTAGCTCATTTATCGAGGATGGTTATAGGCTATATATCATCACGTTAAGAACAATAGGAGCGGATCAACAATGAAGAATGTTTAAAAATCGGGGTGTTTTTTCCTCTTGAGAGCTTTTGCTGCATATTAGTTAGCCCAAATTAACTATGTTCACGCGAATGAAGTCGCGGGCAGAGGCTAGTATGCTATAAAGAAGAAAATGCATATTTCCATGGTTTTGCATAAATTGTATAACTTATGTTGTTCTATTTATCTACGTTCATATTTCTGCTTAACACACACAACACCAGACTACATTATAAAGCGTGTGTAATCACCAAACTTTCGTCATTAAAAATATAACGACTTTGCTCTACAGTAATTATATTAGTTTTAACGAGTTCATTCCCCGCGTGCTTGCACAGGAAAAAACCAGAGATTTGGCAAACTTTTTATACCAGGAAAATGTGGACGTGGTGCTCACTGCGAAAACTTTGAAATATTTCGAATATGTATGGACAAGGACGAACGGTAGCAATCCGCAGGTTAGTTATAATTAAAATGGTAGTCTATGACTCTTTTTTTATATTATAAGAGGCAAACGAGAGTGGAGGGGGAAGGGTGAGGGGAGGAAGAGGGAACAAGGGATGGGAGGTGGTCATCCGGCGTTCTCACTGACCGAACGAAAGGCAACAATGCAAGTACTGTTACTTCACGTCGGTTTTCTGTAAGCAGGTGGTACTATCCCGGACGAGCCGACCCTTCATGCGGAAACCATTAATAGCGTCAGCGTGGCTGTACCACCTACAAATGCTTAGGTTAGCTCAGATAGGTCGCGAATTGCATGTACCAGGCAACAGTCCAAGCCGAGGTATGCCGTGCACCTTTGAGCTAGTTGTCCAAATAAAATCGGTTGAGTGCCGCAAGCGCTCACCTTAGTAGTCCGGTAAAGCTCTTAAGACCTTGCTAGGTCAATAGCGTAGCCAGTTCGAAAAAAAATCTATGACTCTAGAATATCATGTTTTTACAGACTGGATGGAAAGTGTTAATTTAAATCGAATATGTCACCAAAACAAATGGTAGGTACATATTTTGCGACTGTCCATATATTTAATCAATTAGAATACTAAATATAGACTATATTAGGCACTTTGAGTTTCACTATTATTCTTTTCGAACCAATCGTTGTTCCCACAAAACGTTATATACTCTAACTATATAATACTATTACAGCTTATAACGTTTTCTCTATTGAATTTTGAAGATAGTACTGCGGGCTAAGCCGCGACCTAGTCTATTTTAGAGTAGCCTAAGTAACCCACTGTAATTTCAGCTATCTGCCAGTGAAATTCCTGTCAAAATCGGTCCAGCCGTTTCGGAGACTACCCGGAACAAACAGACAGACTAAAATTATAAATATTACATTTTTGCTATCAGAAGCGTGTATACTTTCATACCCAATCACTGATTTGTTTTAATTTTGATATTACATACAGACACTTCATTTTCATTATATATATAGATGAAAAATAGAATTTCATCTGCCAATACGCACGGGCTAGCGTTTAATGCAAGACCACTATTTTGACAGGAAATATGTCGCGGCCTGAACTCAGCACTTATGGAGGATACTTTAGTTTTCATGTACGAACGCGCTTTGCGTGAAGTACCATTGTTCGGGAATGTGGAAAGATCATTCATCAGGGTCATAACCCAGCATCTACACGAGATGTACTTTTTAAAAGGAGATACGGTTATACAATGCAAAGATATACAGCGTAACATATACATAATTTACAGAGGAAAGGTAAGAGAATGGAATTAAATAATAACTTTTAATAGAGGGTAAATGCTGGTAAATCAGTGACGAAAGATTAAATGATGTAGTGTAATTGTGCTGATTCAGGATGCGGTAGTCAAGGAATTAGAAGAAAATGACAAAATATTATTAAATATATTTAAAAGTCGAATAACTTAGTATTTATATTTTTAGTGCAGGTTTTTTGATGAACCATTAAACAGTTATAAAATTGTAAACTAAAAAAACAAGCTTTTCCATGTTATTCATATGGGAAATTGAAAACTACCATGCGGCACATCTTAATATTAATATTAAGAGCTGTGGCTTTTACAGGATTTTTTTCATCATTTCCAACAATATTTTCGATGTAATTTAGAAAAAAAAAATAGTCGATTTTTTTCTATCAGTCTAATATATATATTGTCGACATTATATTGTTTTAGCGTCTATGAGATTTTAAAACTAGATTTCACAGTGTAATTAACGGCGACTCCGGTACTTGTTTGCGTATGCGTTTCGTGAGTCCGCGATCAAAATGGTAGCGAAAGTTATTCTGTAGGAAGGAAGGAAGGTGGGCGAAAGTCTCCATTCTTATTAGTTTTATGAATTATGGATGTATCATCCAAACTACACCTGAACTGCATTGTTTACAATAAATAATTCATTAATACAGTGCACTCAATTATTTTTCCAAACAGACATTTATTTAGAAATACATTGATACATATTTCTTACATTTATAATTAATTTTTTAGGTGGACGTATTAACTTCATACAATGAAATGATTACTTGCATGGGACCTGGAGGAATGTTCGGTAATTTTTCAGGGGTACAGTATTAAGAGTTCTATACACTTTACTAATATTTAAGTATACAAGCATAGCGAGAAGTAACGTAGAAATGTGTAGAGATCTGTAAGAGTTTACAGAGGAAAGGTATACACTTTACTAACTCGAACTCATTTGATCACACTCCAATAGAAATATGACATAATGATGGATGGACAGCACTTCGACCAGTTCAGCCCAAGGAAATATTAGAGTCACTTAAGTGCATAGTTTGCTTTCTTACCTTAAATCCTATTAGGTCTTACATATAATAAATACCCTTCACGTAAGACTTAAATAGTAAATAAAATTCCAATTGACATTATAAATGCTAATATGCGTTTTCTGTGTTAAGTATGTGCTTGTAAGTTTGTCTTCTTGTTACGCCTTTTACTTCGTAATTTCTCAGTTCTAATAAAGCAACCGATCGTCATGAAATGTTGCATACAGTTATCTGGGATACAGAAAAGAATGTGGCACATTCTTCATCCAGAAAAAAGTACTGTTTCCAAGGGATAGGTCAAATTGACATTAACACGAGCAAAACCGCGGTGAAAAGCCAGTATTATTTAAAAGTATATAGTAACTTTTATTTTATATAGTATTATTTTAAGTTAATAAAAAATATAAAAATATTAGCGGGCTCGGCGGGATTTGATTATGTATACCCCTGATAATAAAAAAAAAACCTTGATGAATTGTATTCCTAAACCTTCCTCATGAACCACTTTATCTACTGCTTAAAACCGCATTTAAATCCGTTCAATAGTTTTTGAATTTATCGCGAACAGACAGACAGACATGGCAAAGGACGTAGTTTTATAATATGTAATCACTACTTTTTTATTCATCATGGATTTATCTTAAAATAATCAAATTGAACCTACTTCTTATGTAAATTTTTCTTTCGACGCTTTATAGGTAATTAATATAAGAAAAATGTTAAATGGTGTTTTTCATGTAAAGGAATTATTAATCGAATTAATTGTTTGAATTTAGGTCAAAGATAGTTACAATAACGAAAGTAATTATGCTAAACTTCCAGCAATCAATATCATGCTCTGAAGTAACGATATACGCAAGCAGAAGTTTAGATTTACTTATGTTGCCAAGCCAAACTTTCTTCAATCTAGTCAAGTATTATCCTAAGATTCAAGAGCCATTAAATAAAGCTTTCGAAGTATCTAGAGATTATATATTACCGATAACTATGGATATAATTGATGACGATACTTCAGGTATAAATTAACGGATTGTTATTCTATAAATTCATATATTTCTTGATATTATAGTCCGGTGAAGCTGTAAAGGCCAAAAAAATTAAGGCAAATAGCGTAGTCAGTTCGAGAAAAAAAGAATGATATTATTATCTCGATCAAAATATCATTAATCAATTTTGTCCTCGGAAGGTGCTTATGAAATTTGCTATCACCGGTTCGGAAAACAACGCAGTCATCCAGATGAACCGGCAAGAAACTCGATTGGGTCTATCTCTTCATGTTACATGTTTTTACAAAACATAAATAGTTACAGATTTTTTAATGGATGCACAAAGAGGAGCGTCATTTCCAGACGTCACAATCGTTCACATATTGGATCACCCTATAATAAGCCTTTAGATATTAAAACCCGTTTGATATGGTACTTGAACACATTACCCGTCAAATCGGTAACGTCTTTGGGATGTTGTTATAAAACCTAACAGTATTACCCAAAAAAATGTTTTTGGACTTAGTGAGTCTGAAGCATGCAATGGCCAATCTGTTGCAATTTCTAGTATTTAAATGATGTTGGTCTTTTACGACGATTACAATAAATTTGGACATATACGTTTACTTGTAGGCTATTTTTTTTTTTATTGAAGCACGACAAAGTCACTGACTATACCTGATGTTAAGCATAGTACAATCCAAAAACATCGACAAACACCGAGAGACAGATTATCCATCGCCAGTCGCCGCTGTCATGCCGGCCATAATGACGAAAGTCACCCGGTACTGGATATGCACAGGCTGATCCCGAAACGCGACGCGCAGAAGCGAGTCACTATGACGGGTTTTTTCGCCATATACATGGTGGTTGCCACCCAGTCAGGCTGTAAAACCCTACCACCCTGCTTTCGCCATTGCCTCGTTCGTTATTCAGCAGGGTGCACCACGTGCAGGTGAGGTTGGCTTGGATGTCTCAAGTCTTAAGATGTTACTCGACACCCCTTACACCCCTTGAATATCTTGTATTACAATTTGTTTATAGCTTCCTTATTGTGTCAGCAATACCCAGAGGTTGAGCAAAAGCTTGTATGTGTACGTATTATCTTCTCGGCTGATTATTTAAAACCCATATTTCGAAATATTGGAACATGTTTCTAAATATCTATCCATTTTTTAAATTATAAATTTATAACACGTTTTGTTGCACCTGATGTTAAGTGATCTAGGGAGTTGCAAGTGCGTTGCCAGCCTGTGTGTGGGAGGCAGGGGGAAGGGCGGAGGGGGAAGAGTGTGAGGAAGGAAGGAGTGGATATGGAATGGCAGGTGGGCCTCCGACGCTCTCACTGATCGATCGAAACGCAACATTGCAGGCACTGTTACTTCACGTCAGTTTTCTGTGAGAGAATGGTAATTACCCCGTCCGAGCCGACCCATTTATGCTAAGACGAAATTTCGTATTATGTAAGTTTTTCAAGTTTGATATTAAATACGGTTTTTTAAACGTATGGAGCCAATAGTATTTTTACCAGAGCATCATAAGATCTACAATTGTTTACGAAACAAAACTTAAATCTTATCTATTGTTTTGGATAGTCCCGGAGTTAAGAAGAATTAGCATTCCGGTGTATTTTTTTAAGCAATTTAAGATAGAAGAAAATATTTGATGTAATTATAAGTGAGAGTAGGTAATTTAATTGGTTTTTATTTTAAAGAGAACACTCTCAATTATTTTGTGAATTCAAAATCTGATCCAGTTTTTAAAATATCTGAGATGTTATAGATTTAAAGCATATAATTTCGCTATTAATTACTATTTCATATTTGTAGAAGAGTCAGGTGCAGATTTACTATCCTGGGAATCAGCCGTTGACTCTAGAAGTGGTTCCAGTCGTTTTGAAATATCGGGTATTACTTTTTTTCTATCTTTCCTAAATATTCACCGCTTATGTAGCATATATATTTATAATCATTTCTTCTATAAGAGATCTGCAATTTAAAAACTATATCATTAAATTTTTAATTCCACTTTTTTGGATTCCTTTTCATACCAAAATATTTAACCAAATTTAATCCAACAATTGTTCAGCAGACCAAAAATACAATTCGAAAATAACCTCCATATTTTATATTTAGTATATAGCTTTTAGATATTTTAAAACTAATATATTAATACGTTTATGAATGCTTGTATCTCTTTTTAATAAAAAAATATTATTCCAAAATGAAAAAAGTAATTAATCTTCTAATGATTGAGTCCAAACGGAACAAACATTTACAGACACAGCGCTATGATCAAACTATCGAATTGCTAATTGTGTTTCGTTCCATTAACTGAATAGGTGAGATATCCGTTCGTAGTTCGACGTCGACAATGAGCCAAGGAAAATCTTCAACGAGTGTAATGACCTACCAGAGTTACACGCATCCTTCTAATTTACTCAAACCAGGAACTATGTTGTTTCAGGTAAACCGAATACCTGTGTTTTTATATTATTTATAATTTTTGTTTTATGTATGTTCTAAGTAAATTCTTGTTAAGTGACGTTATTAAAAAGAAGTTGGTTTTTTCATATGCTTACCTCAAATCTTTATTCAAATAACAATAGCAAATCTGTGGGACGTTGTCCCACCCTGATAGTTAAAAAACATCTTAACAAATTATATACCCAAACGTTATTCATTTTTTTTTCTCGAACTGACTACGCTATTGACGTAGCAAGGTCATAACAGCTTCACCGGACTACAACAAACGTTATTCATGAATCAATTTATCTACTGGAGAAAACCATATAGATGTCCGTTCAATAGTTTTTAAGTTTATGACGAACAAACAGACAGACAGACATGGCAGAGGACTTTATTTTATTGTAGATATCGTGATTCATTAGGAAGGTTTAGGTATTGATCAAGATTTTCGTATTCTCAGGACGGGACAACGTCCACGGGGCCTGCTAGAATCAGTGTAAATATAATAATGTATAGCCGTATGTTACCTTAATAATAAATTGTACAGAGCCATGTTGTCCCTCTACCTTAAATATGGCTGTATATATAACAAGATACCGCTTGTATAAAACTGGCAGCAAAACCCCAAAAAGCACTCATTCGCTATCCCGTTGCCTAAATTATGAGATGAATATTATAAAAATCACATATCTCACAGAGCTACGGTTACTTGACGTGCATCATGGCGACAGCTAACTACGTGATGTGCTTATATGAGATGACCACGCTTAACGACTGTTATCTCATGTTTTGGTTTCAAGCTGCGTTCGACATATACTTTTATGTTAAAACATTTCTGACTATTCATCAGGTAAGAAAAAAGACATTATTTTGCATAACCTTTTGTAAGCACCAATTTTTTGTCAGGACATTATCATGACCACTATAAATTAGCTGGAATATTCGCCACTGACTCTTAAAAAGTTCATGACTACAGATTACTAACTTGAGGGTGGTAGAACTTATGCCTTTCGACACAGTGTTCGAACTCTTTAACCCATCATCGCTTATTTTTTTCGGTCATTATAATGTATTGCGGTAAACGTTTCGTTCAGTCATTTTTGTATTATAGTATATACTTTGTCCAATATTACTGACCGTACACTTGGTATTAAGTATAGTTGATTCTTTTTTCGAACTGACTACGCTATTGACCTAGCAAGGCCTTAATAACTTCACCAGACTACCAAGTATAGACGCACACGAAGGATAAGAGGAGCTAACTTCCAACTCCTGCTTAGAAGACCGTCAATGGAAACCGCTTATAATCTAAAATGTTCTATCATATCTTGTTGAGACCAGTGTATCTCATCTGTTATTTTTATGTAAATAATATTCAGCACACAACTAGTACTAATTTAATTCTTTATTGATCTTAGCGATTATTAGGTAATTTTTTTTACGCTTTATGCGTCTATTTTTAGTAATTGATTTTTTTTTACTCAAATATGTAGAGATTACAGTAAAGAAACCAAAAAATATTTACAAAGTTTATGAGAAACATTTGCACCAGAACGAATATTATAATAGGACATATGTAACGAAGAAATTTTTAATAATAAACAATAAATAGGTTTGTAACGGTCCACAGGGTTATATCAATAAACACGGAGAGCTCATCACTATTCCAAACAAATGTCGTAGAAGATATTTCAAACACAAGGACTGGCTCTGGACAGATATATTAGTCAATATGCCTTTGGAGTTATTTAGCTTTTGTTTTCCGTACGTGTTTATTCTTTGTAATATTGTCTGTAGAGTAAAATAATTGCCTAAATTAGAACCTAATTCTATGAATAAAAAGAACTATAGCTTAAGTTTAAATTTATAAAAAAAAACATACAGATAATAAAATAATTATCATATTATTAAGAGATGAGCTATCATGGGTAGTTATTCTCGTTTAACACACAGACAGTATGGGTTCCATTAAATAGATGAACGGCCGTACGAATTCATCATACGCGGAAGTAAACCTAACTCTAAAAGTAAACGTGGAAGGATAAGCCAATAAATGTCAAATATTCGATCTCGATAGACGCATCATTAAGTGACGACTATAAAGAATTCCTGTTAGACGAAGGAATATAATCGAGTATTTGTTTTATATACCCCGACATTACATAAGCCAGCCTAGAAATTGGCCAAGATTGACTATTAACTGCTAAGTAACTATTAACTATTACTAAGATCTTCTAGTTAACGCTGGAAAGCAACACAAAGTTATTAATAATTTAACTATATCTATTTTGATCCACAACTTAACAAAAAGTGGTGGTACATGTTTTTAGACCTGGTTTGAAATCGCAAATAAATCCACGCTACATATGTAATTTATAGATTCCATGTTACTATTTCTTGACTATACTTGTGTATTGATCACAATTCAATTTGATGCAAAAGTAGCCTGAACCTTCAAAAGAATATACAATACGTAGGTAAATCTACTTTTGTTTTAGGCAACCCGTAAGATATATGCACTACCTTCGCGCTAACAAACTGTTGCGTTTGAAGTATTTAATAGAATTTTACAGGCAAACATCTGCTGAACTCACCAACAACCTGACGATTCTACAGGTAAGTATCAACTTGTAATATGGTTGAATAAACTATAGTAATCAGAATGACTTTAAAAGATTTAAAGTTTCATAGTACAACAATTAGGATTCATGAACATAACACAATAATTGCAGTATTTTTTGTTGGATATAAGCCGAAAGTATTAGCATTTAGACAATACCACATAGCTTATCTAATAAATGTCTCAAGTACCAGTTCAATTTATAATTCACTAGCCACTGTCCTCGACTTCGTTCGCGTGGAATAGATACACTAGCACTAACACGCAGCAGTTCTCAAAAGGAAAAAACATCCTGATTTTGAAATATTTTTCATCTGTGCTCCGCTCTTATTGATCGTAGCGTGATGATATATAGCCTATAACCATTCTCGATGAATGAGCTATATAACACTGAATTAATTATTCAAAACGGACCAGTAGTTCCTGAGATTACCCCCTACAACGTTACAACATCACAACGTCACAAACTAACAAACTTTACCTCTTTATAATATTATTAGTATATTAGTATAGATTGACAACCGCATTGTGCCGAAATATGACATTAAAAATTAGTTACAACCGTGTCGGAAATACACGAAATAAAGGTATAGTACCTGGGCGACCGAACTTAGCTCGGTTCTTTAAAAAACATTTTTGATTGAAATCTTAGTAAAAAAAAGTTTTCTATGAGTTAAAACTAGCTAGATCAATTTATCGTCCCCGAAACTACCTACATACTAAATTTCACGGAAATAGATGACGCCATTTCCGAGATCATGAATATATACAAATATAAAAATATACAAGAATTGCTCGTTTAAAGGTATTAGATAGATGTACAATATATAGAGACATATGTCCGAGAATTGCTCGAGACGAGAAAGTTACAAATCAAAATCAAAAGTTATAAAACTATCGACCACAAAAAATCGTCAAAGTATTGTAAATTTTAACCGAAATACGTTAACCACAAAGACACAGTAAAACTTATTCTGCTATTTTAATTATTAACTTTTATATGTTTGCACCATACACTGATACTATTTTTCCCACGGCTTCGTCAGTTTTAGTGAGTACATTTTGTGATTTAATTCTACACCATAGTATTAATTAAAAAGTGTAATTAAATTTATATTTTATGGATTCATGTGTCATCCAATCATTTAATTAGTTCATGTTATATATTTTATTATAAAACCGATTTCAACATTTCGTAAGTCAAAGTATCAAGTCATTTGAACTAATGTTTAAAATTATTTTCAGTCGGCAATGACAGTCATCGTGGTAATCTTATTAATCCATACGTTTACTTGTGTTTGGCTGTTGGCTTTGATGGCTACTTCACCCATTTGTCTTATTCGTACATTGAAGTCACATCTAATTGATGAGTAAGTTATTAAATACTAGCAATTGTCCGCAGCTTTGTACCTACACTATACCCGATTAGGCCTCCCACTACCCGATTAGGCCTCCCACGGCAGCGGCTCAAGCCTAGGTTCGATCCCTCGGTAGGGAGCCCTTGAGTGCGTTGCTTGCGCGATACGGTGACACACAAATATACATCACTGCTACAACACTACACGATCACCCTCACACACGTGCACGCCTACACGCTTACACATGAAAGTGGAAGGGTTTACTTTTTTTCCCTTATCGAATTGAAAAAATCAATTTTCCGATAATAAATATATGGAGGAGTTGTTGAGGCGTGTATGCTTGGCACACACATACGTTTCAACAACTCATACATATATGAATAGTTAGCTAGGTCAGCTAAGATAGGTCGCGATTTTGCATACAACAGGCAACAGCCAAGCCGAGGTGTGCCGTGCATCCTTGAGCTGGTTGCCAAAATAAAATCAGCTGAATGCCTTAAGCGCTCGCCTTAGTAGTCTGGTGAAGCTGTTAAGACCTTGCTGTGTCAATAGCGTAGTCACTTCGAAAAAGAAAAAAAAAGCTTTGTATACGTTTATATTCTGTAATTATGGTTGATTCTTTGTTTGTTCTTGTTATATGAGTACCTATATTTTATAGTTTAAGTTATCAATTTTAAAACTACGTGACTATATTCAATACATCCATCTGATTTGCTTAATACCAATTTTCTTAGATCTGATTTGGAAAATGACAGATTTCCATGCAAAATTTCATCCTCTTTTTCATCAATTCAGATACTGAATTTCCAAAATCCTTCGTTGCAAATGCAAATTCTCACGGTACTAGTTCCAGTAAATTGGGCCGTGCATTGCTATTTCAGTCACTTTATGTTATTTACATAAATATAACACTGTTTATGTAATATATATTGGAGTTTAACATATATCATTTAAATATTTTTTATAAATCAATTACGAGTATCATCAGTACATGAATTGTCATTGTCCTCTCATTGTATCTTGTTTATCATTGTAATTTGAAAAATGTAGACCTACCTAAGTTATTGAGAATCTATCGCCTAGCATTATAGCTGTATTCCGTCAACTACACTGGACAATCATTTATCTCTAAGTAATAGAGTATTTTTATCTTAAGCGACCATAATCACTTAATAGCAGAAGTGGTCGTACTTAAAAGCTAGAACTTATAGAAAATACTTGTAATTTGTTTCAATAAGATGAATAATAGATATATCATACATAATAATAAAATCAAACAACGTTAAAGAGAAACATCACAACGCCGATGGGACTACACTACTTCTTTCTACGTCGTCGTATCCGTACTCACAACTACGGGCGGTAATGAATTCGTGATCACCGAAACAATACCAATAGTAATACTGGCTGTAATACTCGTGTGTGGGAAGATGCTAGCCGCTATAGTTGTTGCCACAGCGATTCAAGTTGCATATTCAACAAAATACGCCTTAAATAGATACGAAAAGGCTACCGGTGAACTCAAAGACATGTTGAAAAATCAAGGGCTATCAAGTAAGTAAGTAGTAGCAAGTAAGTATCAAGATGTAAAAAGAATTTGCAGTACCACTCTACTAAAATTATTTGTTTTAAAAATCATTTGCCATGCAATATTATTAGGTTCTATATTAGCGTAAGAAATCAAGGCATCCCCAAGATATACGACGCCCGCAAACTACCAAATCAAACAATACTTGTCTTATCTCAACATATGCGTACATCAAATAATATATTCTATCTCATATAGAACAATTTATCTAATTGTTATGAAAAGTTTCTGTACTTGCATAAATTATTATAACGAAAAACTATATTAACAATAAAGATTGTCACCCCCTAAAGGCTCGTTTACTGCTATGATTCGGGTGGTCCTGCATATCAATGCCAATTTGGACACAACATACATTTCTCCTCCAACTGATTGTGGATAATAACAAGTAACAGGGCATTATTCTTCAACTGCATCACAAATAGTGCAGACGTAATAAGAGGTTCTTAATATTTAAAGGCCAGCATGATTACCTCAAAAGTCAGTAGAAAGAATCGTCAGGACTCGGCATCCTATACACCGTCAACTGCGGCCATAGAAAATTCAAATTGCGATATGTACATAAGAATTATTGTGTACTATACAATTTCAAATATACTTTCGATTACAAGAATTGTCTGTTTTGTATAGCTCAGACTCATAATACGTAAATTCTTACAATGCCTGTGGCTTAGCCGACGCAGCAGCAGATTAATACCGATTTCTATTTTATTTCTGTACTACAGCGCAGATGCTGTGGATTTTGCCAAGATAATGATAATATGACAAAGATAATGTATAAATAAAGGAAAATATAGGCAGTCTCGTTTATTTCGTATATCACTATATAAGACAATATTAGTACGCGTAGACAGGAGAATTTTATCAATTAAAACTCCTAAGTGTTACAGCCACGCTGAAGCTACTACTAGTTTCAGCATGAATGAGTCGACTCGCCCGGGTTAGTATTACTCTCTCACAGAAAACCGACGTGAAGTAACAGTGCTTGCATTTTTGCATTGCGTTCGGTCAGTTAGAGCGCCCACCTTCCCTTTTCCCCCAAATGCTTGTAGCACTTGAGACTCTTCTAGTGTTGCTAGCGTCTATGGAGGGTGATGATCATTTAACATCAGGTGACCTGCCTATTCGTTTGTCTCCTATGATATAAAAAACTGCAGTTACAAATAGATATAAGATCGTTTCTTTTGTGTACAATTAGTGTAACCCTTAGTATCATATCTATAGTTGAGCATTTGCATTTACTGAAAGCCGTTGCAATGCAGATGAATTAGACAAGGTAATGAAAAACATAAAACCCATATAAACCAGTAGTTTTATAAACCTTTCTATATTTTAAAAATGTTCTCTGAGTATGTAACGATATTTTCCAAAACGTAGGTTACCAAATGCAGAAGTTTTGGGTTTATGTACAACAACTTTGGGTTACGGAACGCGGTCGACAGGTACTGTTTATATAATGTCTAAATAATCTAGAACTATTTTACAGCAAAATATATAGTACTTCACTTAAAGCGATGACATCATGTCTATCACCTTAGTTTCCAATCACTAATTAAGCTGGAGTTTTCTTTGAAGGAAAAATACCGGTAGTTAAAATGGCAATGTGTTAGTTTTTAATGTCTACCTGACTCGCTACTAATTACCCCACAAAAATTGAAAATTTAACATTGCACATCAGTAATCGTATTTTACCAGTTTTATTTGATCCTTTTCTATAATTACCATGATACCATCGAAACCGCAGCCTTACTACAGATCGTTAATTATACGGGTAACTTAATATCATTTACAGTAATTAATGTTGTGTCATTGATTTAAATCCTTGCTAGTTTCTACAGCCTTTCATAGTAATTTAGAATTTGTAAATTCAAGGTATTCAAAAGATGTTCTTTATCTTTTGCAAAAGTGAGTTGTTTCATTTCTGTGAACGGTAATGTTAGTTTACATTGTTACTCAAGATATAATTTACTATTCATTCAACCATTTATTAATATTTATGGTAAAATATTTTAGTTACCAGTGTTATTAGAACAAACTCCTTATGTAAGACGATGCGATCTCATGACTGCCATGTTTGGCCAACATTTGAGAAATTGTTACCTCTTTGCTGACATCGGAGAAGCCTTTCTTCGCCAGCTGAGTGCTTGTATGGAATATACTGTATTCTTTGCAGGTATATTTTAGTAATGAATAAGATTAGTAATGACAAGTTTATTTTTATGAAATCTGCAATAAACATAGAAATTTTATTTTATTTACGACATAGATTGTTTTTTAAAGATATTTTAAAAATAAAAATAGCGAGACGAGAAACTTTAATAATCAAGAGATTTTTAATAATTAAATGAAGCATGGGGTCAAAAAGGTATTTGTCTTAGCATAAAGTTGCAGATTTGCAAATTCAACCGTTGTAGCGCTGATTTTCTGACAAGATCTACTGTATACATAAACGTATAATAAACGCACGGATGAAATTACACTGTATTTGCAAATTGATATATATTGATATAATATGATCAACTTATAATATGTCTGTTATAATGTATATATGTTAATGTGTAAATGTTATAATATAGAATAGTACTGTCTATATCCATACATAATTTACGAAGTTACATATTACTTTCAAAAAACTGTTCATTATCTTAAAAATCACACTGATAAATCGAATTAAAATATTCCATTTTAAGTCAAAAAAATTTTTGGATTTGCTCAATTATTAAGAACTTCAGTTATAACATTAACGCTTTTAGGTAATTATATTGTTGCCGCTGGGGACTGTGAAGCACGTATGTACTGGGTGCACACTGGAACAGTGTCAGTCGTCTCAGTACAAAATGACTTAACAGAGATCACGCATGAGCTACTAGAGCCAGGAGATGTATTCGGAATACTTCAAGGAATTAACAGAGGTGTATCACATACGTTCTCATATAGAGCTGAGACAAAGGTAATTGCAATACCAAATAATAGATAACTTACTTGTATAGCAAGTTTATAAAAAAATGTTATACTTCTTTGGCTTAACAAGATAAAAATCTTTTCAAAAATTTTATTTTTCGCCTTATTCTACGTTTGTAGAAAAAACGACACTAAAAATAGAAAAAAAGGTATTTAATACATTAAAAATTTTAATACAAAGAAATACAAACAACAAATACAAAATGTTGACTATAGCTAAGTTCAGGACGACGGTTTTTCTTGAAGGTGTGCGAGCACATCGTAAAAAATTTCTCATCATTTTCCGCTAACGCTCCTCAAGAAGTATAACTTCAAAAAAACAGAAGAAAAAAGTCGTCGTGGTCGATGGAACGTCAATTCGATATCAATAGGTTTAAACCTCGTCATGTATTAATAAATTCTACAAAATTCGCGTAAATTTACCAACTGAAGTTGGTAATTATTGGCTGACGGTGAAGGGCAATGTCCTAAGGAAACGTAAACCTCAGAAATGTTCTTGTTGTATTTGGGAAAATATAGATCTATGAATTTCTCAGAGTTTGTAATCGCCAATACAACGTGGGCTGGCGTGATTCTTATGGCCATACCTTCCTTTGGAAAGAGAATTACAACTCTGTACTAGACTTTTTACAGACTGATGTGATGTGATAATTTAGTTTTTAATAATTTATTGCAAGTTTAAGCAATGTCAAACATATCTCTTTTACTTCCCTCATTATCACTAATAATAACAATAGTATAATGTGTTTTTCACAAACTTGAAAATTTTTAAATTTACGAATAATTCGTTAAATCGAATTTGATTTATTCGAATAATCAAAATTGCTCAAACTAATCGAATAACTCGAGTAATTCGGCCTATTCGAATAATTTAAACTGTTCTGACTGAACGGTTCGAGTCACATAATTTGGAATGGTTCAAGTCAAATAATACAAGCAGTTCGGTTAATACCAATATTTTGAAAGTATAAAGAATTATCAAATTCATATTATTTAAAAAATAGTGTATTCCAATGGTTCGAATAACTAATGTAGTTTGAACTATTTCAATATCATTATCGATTCAATTCGATTTAACACAATTTAATAGAAATATTAAGCAAACAGGGAAGTGAATAAGACAATAATCAACCATAGGTTCTTTTTGTAATACAAAACATTTTTGAAATATATATTATATAAAAAAATTGTTAATAATATTAATATCTAAAAAATTTTCAATTAGGGTATGCTTATTTACAACGGTTACAAAAACATGTTAACGACATAAAGTTAGCTAGCAAGTATTAGTTTCAAGGACGTAGAAAGTATTTATTACAGGTAAGCGTCTTGTCTCTCAACTTGGATTCGTGGATTAACATCTTACCGTACTTCCCTGAAGCGAAGAGAAGAATTATAGAGCGTACAGAGATATTGTTTGCAGATATCTAATTAATGTTGTTTGATGGTTAAAACAATTTTATGAATATAATCATAATTGAAATTATAAATGTGACAGTGAGTTTGTTTTTTATTACGCTTTCATGCTTTTTTTCACGAAAAATTTGTGTTCTTGAGGGATACATCAAATTTATATTAACACGAGACAAGCCGCGAGCAAAAGTCAGTTCATTATAAATACGGATTTAGCACAAAAAGTATAGTTAAAAGGTGGCATTGAAAGGAGGCATACAATAGAATTAGACGATGTGATAACTGACGCGAAATTGAATATGATTCTGTTTACAATCTTATATAGCAGCGTTGCCACATTATGAAACGTGTTTCATACAAAAACGATAATCTTTATTTGCTTCAATATCGATACCTTTAAACGAGCAATTCTTTTATATTTTTATATTGTTATATATTCAGGATCTCGGACACGGTGTCAGCGATTTCCGTGAAACTTAGTATGTAGGTGATTTCAGGGACCATAAATTGATCGATTTTAATTCATAGAAAACTTACTTTTATCTGAGTTTTCAAACTATGAAAAAATATAGATAGAATATGAAGGTAAATTTCGCCGCCACTGTCAAAACGAAAATCGGCTGCTTCGAATTTCCGTATAACCTCAGTTCGAATCCTAGCGACAGCAAAAGAGATATCTTTGTTTTTTTTTTTTGGTAAATAAATGCTTTTTTGTAAGGCAATCCTAACAATTTATTTTGATTAAAAAATTTTTTTAAAGGACCGAGCTATGCTCGCTCCTCCAGGTACTTTTTATTTGAACCAATATATGCTTAAATATCGGTAAAACAATTATCTGGCGATCTGAATAGTATTGATGTAAAACGTAAAAATGGTGGCAGAAGGTGAAATTGTCATTTAAATAATCTATTTTGACCGCGAGATATGACTTCAACGATATTAATTCATCTTTTTAAAAATATAGTTATAGACAAAAAAAAACAATATCAGAGCAAAAACAGACCTAGAACTTGCGATTCAATGCCATAGTAGCTTATCAAGTATCAGAAAAACTAACATAAACGTCTATTATGGATATGGAAAATAATAGTGACATAAAATTCTTTATAAAACTGCTATCAACGTTGCACACACTGCCATATCCACAGCACTTAATTCTAGATTGGAGCCACTTTAAGCCGCTTATGACAATTCCGACGGTCGAGCTCTGAAATCATGAGATTCAAGCGAATGGAAATGAATTGATTAAAGAATACTGCTGATGATATACTTAAAAGGAATCTGCGTTTTTTTTTGTTTAATTTAAACCAAATTGTTACGTTTCATAACGTAGATTTTTTGTTTATAAATAACCGTTTGAAATTGCTTTAATCTTATCTTATCTTCTTCTATATATGTAATAAGCATGTAAATCTAAGGTAAGCTTTTAATTTTTTGTAAATAAAAACGTTGTAGGTGTCTAGGAATAAGTAATAAAATAAATTTCAATCATTTTTAGAAATGTCTGTCTGTCTGATTATATGAATATACATCACTGCTAAAGTACTGAGTTCATGATAAAACCTCTTTACACACAAACATTTGGTATTTGTTTCACTAAAATCGGTTCTGTCTATCAAAACTTACTG
Organism: Antheraea mylitta; assembly: GCA_014332785.1. Lineage (NCBI taxonomy): Eukaryota > Metazoa > Arthropoda > Insecta > Lepidoptera > Saturniidae > Antheraea > Antheraea mylitta. The sequence goes on from JACEII010000009.1 coordinate 5,798,779, forward strand.
TAATTTTCATGACGATATAACTTAAAAGTAGATAGTAATTACACTTAAATTTGGTTTTTTTTTTTACCTAAGACCTAGCAAGGTCTTAACAGCTTCACCGGACTACTAAGGCGAGCGCTTAAGGCACTCAGCAGATTTTATTTTGGCAACCAGCTCAAGGGTGCACGGCACATCTCGGCTTGGCTGTTGCCCGTTGCATGCAAAAACGCGACCTATCTTAGCTAACCTAGCTAACTATTCATATATGTTAGAGTTTTTGAAACGTATATGTGTACCAAGCATATACGCCTCAACAACTCCTCCATATATTTTTTATCGGAAAATGGAGAGTTTTTTCAGTTCGATAAGGGAAAATAACCCTTCCACCAAAATGTGTAGCGTGTAGGCGTGCACGTGTGTGGGGGTGATCGTGTAGTGTTGTAGCAGTGATGTATATTGGTGTGTCACCGTATCGCGCAAACAACGCACTCAAAGGCTCCCTACCGAGGGATCGAACCTAGGCTTGAGCCGCTGCCGTGGGAGGCCTAATCGGGTGATACAGTCTGATGACTTTATAAGTCACTAATTCGTAGATCAGGTTTCTTCACGCGGACGAAACCGAGATTACAGCTAATACATAATAAATTTATTTGGTAAACAAACTCGAAGTCAGGAATTTGATGTGTTTCGAGTATGCTTTTAATTATATGTCGTACATTAAGGTAATAAATTCAACACTGACGCTCTAAGTAGACAGTTCCAAAGTAAATACATTATATTAATTTAGAACCCGCTAACCTTCAACTCATGACAAGTCAAAGACGGGTATTACGCACCTACTTGGCTTCCTTTCTAAAGAGTAAAGTATACATACAAGTTTTCCTTTAACTGTTTAATAATGAGACGTATGAATTATATTTTATATACTACAGAGCCTATATTAAAGTGAAATTTATTATGGTAGGGCTTTGAAATTCTGATCCGCGACCTTTTTGTACGACGAAAACCGGTTCTCGTTCGATAAACGAAGTAAGCTACGTCGGTGTTGTCAGTATTTCGTTGGGTGACCGCTTGTTTATGTTGTGTGTCTCTATGACACGCCCTGGTTTTTAGTTTTACAGACAAAGTATTATGTTAATACAAGTAGACTTTTTCATAGTATGACATTTTATAAGCCGCAATGCGATAACAGATCTATCGAGAGAATGAATACGTAACTGATACAAAATAGTCAAACAGATGAATATTATATCACCCTTTCTTAATTGATTCTATCGTTAAGAAATAAATTATGATGCTTATATCAAGGGAAAATCTATTCAGTTTACTGTCCAAAGTATGTTTTTCAAACAATCTATACATACATTTATACATAAATAAAATTGAAGTCTTTCCCTTGTCCAAGCTAAACTCAGAAATGACTAAAGACTTACTAACATATTGAGAACTTTTAATGTATTAGATATCTAGATTACATATAATAATCAAATTACAGCTAATAGTATTCAGGAAATTTTGCATAGATAATTTAAACTTTGAAAAGCTTATAGGGGATATGCAGTAACGAAAAAATCACAATTAAAAAAATAAAGGTGGATTCATCATAATTCAGTAAGAGTGCGTAGTTACCTTAAAAATATCAAAGCCATTTTCACAAGAATGCAAGCACATGATAGTTCTTCAATATAATCATTCGAGTTATAATGCAAAAATGGCGTATATGATTTTTAAATTGTCTATAGTGCTATAGATAATTTCTAACCTTAATATTTAAAAAAGCCATTCCAAACCCTAAAACAAAGAAATATGTACGCACCCTTTTTTGCGTTTGGTACGTGAACCTTAAAGATTGTTACCCCATATTACAATATATATTTTGTAAATACTTAATATACTACCAGTATATAACTTGACACACAATTTTAATGAATAATACACGCAATAGGCAATATAGGTGTTGTGTTTACAAATTTATTCCATTACGTAAAATGAATCATGAGATGGACAGATGTCGAATTATTTACATTCTATATAGACGAGAGATGCCGCGAATTCCGAGCGCGCTATAAAAAATCAGATTTTCCGTATATTGAGGTGGATCTCCTAATGGAGGCAATATCGAAGTGCCGATTTGTCGCTCCGTTGAATATCATCGGTTTGGCGTCGATTCAAATCGTTGCAAATGTTGAGCTGAGTTAAATCGAAACAGTTTTAGAGTCATATAACTACTTTTAAATCTTAACTTTTTTTGGCTACAATTTCTACATGTTTTATTAAAAGTCTAACAAATATTGGAGTTTTTGGTGGGATTTCAGTCTGTCATGAAGTGAATTTATATTTTATTCATAATCTTGTGTTACTTAACTCTATATTGTGTAATGTTGGTGGTGTTTAATGTAATATGGTTAGTCTATTGTGCATAAGTGAAGTGAATGAAAAATAATAACACGGACCATGAACTCTGAGATGCCACAAATATTCCCAGGAAAGTTGTAACAAGAGAACCACCATCTTGTTATAAGACTTTACTTTAATATCGATCTCCTAACTTATCCTGATAATTTTAAACCTAATTTTGACTTTATCAACTCAACACTTGAAGTTATCACAACATTTTTTTTATGATTATTCGAAGATTAAGAAGATAAAAAATGTCTGAAATATTATATAGAAGATTTGGCGTTTATGCCTTTACTTTTACTTGGACATAGAAGAAAACAGATTAAAGAGGACATAAGAAGTATCCGTATCGACAACTTCAAAATTGGCAAAAGAAATGACTTGAAAATTAAGATAAAGAACATGGTTAAAAATTTATGAAATAATATATAGAATATTTGGCGTTTATGCATTTATATTAATCTGAAGATATTATAAAACTCACTAATGTATATACAAGAATCATATAAATTGACAACTTCAGAATTGGCAGTATGAATCAATTCCTTCGCCTGTGCTATTGGACGAATATTATTACTACTACTAGCAAAGATTTGAAATAAGAGTAACTGGCTTTTTTGACAAAACAAGATTAGGGCTTACTTTCACAATTAAAAGAGCTTGTCTGATACAATACAAAATAACATTTTTGGAGCTTTTTTGTTTCCTATTTTATTGGAATTATTTGTTAAAACATTGTGTCAAGTATAACTCATTAAAGATGAACGTTCTGTATGTGTCTACTAAAATTTCTTAACAAATATTATAAATAATTTAATAGTAATATGAAAAACTGTAAAGGCTACAGCTATACAATACTTAAATAAATAAAACATTTTAAACGTATTCACAACCTATAAAGCATTATAATAAAACGTGTTTAACCACCTAAACACATTAACACATTCATTTTGAACACTTCACACTTCAAGTTTGCCCTAGATTTAGCACGAGTAGACTAGGGCACACAATGCTCTGCGATAATCTCCGTGCATGTCCATTCGATCTTTTGGGCTTAATGCAAAAAGAGTACAATCAAATCGTTCGATAATTTTGTCAAGCATGTGATTGCCAATCTTAAGACATTCAACGGACTTTGATTACAACGACTCTCTTACCTGCATCTAAATCTTTTTGAAATAACCACGAATTTCACTCTGGCCTGGTATATAGCTATATCAGGACAAATCTTGGTGACTTAACATTATACTCATGCAACACGTCAAAGGAGTGTAGTAAGAGTACTGGCTCGTATCAAATTGTGATTAGCCTTCTCTTCGTTTCTTTTGTCAATTCCAAGTTATCCTTTTGCGAAAACAAGTTTAGAAAAAAAATCACCTAAACAGATTCAGATCAAGATAACTTAAACAATAGTCTCATGATAATATCAGATGCTACCAAACGGATTTTCTTGCTGTTTTCACCAGTATAATGAAGTGATTCATAAGGTTTGAGGAGTGAAGGTTTAGGTGTTTAGATTGTCAGGGTTTTTTTTTAATTATCAGGGCTGAACAACGTCCGCCGGGGCTGCTAGTTATGAATAAAATATAAAAACCACATATGATTTTCCAAGATCCAGCCAAAAACTCCATCTAAATAAGTAGGTGTAACTTATATCTATACTAATATATAAAGCTAAAGAGTTTGTTTGTTTATTTGTATGGTTTAACGCGCTAATCTCAAGAACTACCGGTTCGATTTGTTTCGTTGTTAGATAGCTCATTTATCGAGGAAGGTTTTAGGCTACATATTATCACGTTAAAATCAATAGGAGCGGAACACCAATGAAGAATGTTTCAAAATCGGGCTACTTTTATCCTTTTCCGCTGCGTGTTAGCGTTAGTATTATATACGTTGCCATGGTAACGTGATAACATTCTATCGCAAATATTTTCAGAGTTTATTTTGTATTCCTATTCCAAAAGTTAATTCTACGTTAGTTTTGTTTTCAATTTTTGATTATACGTTGCCATGGTAACGTGGTAAGTTTCTATCGCAAACATTTCCAAAGTTTATTTTGTGTTTTTATTTAGTAAGTTTAATCTACGTTAGTTTTTGTTCCCAATTTTACATTTTTGATCTATTACGTATTACAAAAATAAAGTGTGAATGTAATTTTAAAGTAAATAATCTCCGAAACGGCTGGAAACTAATTAGATATTTTATTTTAAGCTAGCGGGTTCAGCAGACGTTGCCTGCCCTTATAATAAGACAAAATATACTGGCATAGAGACGGGCATATAGACTTAACTTACTCTTATAAAAATTTTGGTTTAACATATATGTTCTTTCTTAACAAAAACTCAGTATAGTTTTACTTTTTTAATAACATTAAATACAAGATGTCATTCATACAACAAATAGTTAATTTTCTTAAAGTTGCTGTATAAAAAGTTACATGGGCAAGAAATACACTTGAAACTTGCTTCAACCAATTTGTGGCGGTAACATTTGCGAGTGATATTCAAAGCACAAGAGAAAACGATATTTTTTATTTTATATGTGTCTCACCGGAATAAATTAATTTACAAAAATTATTATAATTTGTATGTTCTTAACCTTAAGGATGCTTTTGTTATGTTACATGTTACAGTAGGTAGATGATGAGCGTGTCACGAATATTTTTGAGAGAGTGTTTCTGTAATTTACACACCTAATCACAATTTTACATTTATTTAATATGTTAGAAAAATGCGTGCGAAGCCGCGGGTAACAGCTAGTACACTATAAAAAATATTTTGTTTATTTGAAAACGGTCGAGAGATTCAGAATGATGATTTTCATTATTTTCTGTGTCATTCGCAACGTTAGATGACGTTGAGGCATGTACAATATTAATCTCAGAGTGGCGGGAGATGCGAGCGTCGTCGGGAGGACAGGGTGGAGGGTGTAGATGTCCGCGTTATTTAGTTGAGCATTATATCAAGGCTCAGCGACGTTCCTCTCCCGGGCAAAATTAAATCAACGTTCATTCAAGTGACTTATAAGAATCGTTACTCATTATTTATTAAACCACAAACATTTATGCATAGATAAATCGTATTAACATAATAACTGCAGAGTTATAGAGATTTTTTTACGTCACAACACAAATTAATAACGTCATCCATTTACTACCAAAAATATTGGTATCATGAATATATCAATTTATTTATTACTAGCTGACCCGTGCAACTTCGTCTGCACCAAATTGGTTATCACTGGTTTCAATTGTATTTTAAACGCGAAAAAAATTAATAAAACCGGTACCCGATTGCAGCCACAACTACTGTTTCCAATTGTGAATCCAAACTTATCCACGGACTCACTCAAACATATACCCAGATTACATGAGATTTTTTTTAATTAGCCTAGAACCCGTTCGTAACCTCATCTACCAGGTTCAATTAAGATGAAAACTAACCTACATAAAGCTAAATAAATGTCTGTGCAACTTACTTTATCATAACTATCTTCACTTGTATTAAAACCTTTTTATACTCCATTGTATTGAAGAAAAATATATGAACACCGCGTGGAAACGTCAAACATCGCGTCGAAGTGTCAACTGTCACTTGCTTATAACTATTGTCCAAGAGTTAGAAACTGTTTCGAAAACGAATTTTAAATCTATTTCCAATATATTTTTATAAATAATCTCTGTACCACTCACAATATAGTGCCCATCACCTTTTGGTAATTTATCTATGTTGATATGTTTCTATTGTATATTATTCTACGTTGTTACACTGAATATTTGGCATCAAATTCATAATGTCTATTTGTCACACTTAATATTGGCGAAATTGCCTACATAGGCAGAGGTCACACCGGAAAGAATCAATCAAGCCAGCTTTGTACATTATATTCATCCGAACTACGTCCGAGCTACCTGGCTGGCTACCGGTAAATGTTGCGTTTATTTGTGCATGTCATAGCTTTACAAAGAAAAATATTGATTTTTAAATAATTTTAGGATGGTTTTTTTTCATTAACTTTGAGACGTTATTAAAATGGAATTATTATTGAAAGACATTTTCAGTACAAATTTTATCTTTCAGACTAATTCAGTTATTTACTCAATATTTACACCGATTTATTGCTATAAAAATAATATGAGTATAGAACAACTTAGTTATAGCTATAGTTTAGTGCAGTACTGGCTGCACGATAAAGATAGCGATAATTGGAGCAGCGTATGTTATTGACGCATATATTTAAGATGGCGTCAGTCCTAAGTCATACAAAAAAATATATATTGATATATTAAAGAACCAGGTATTCCAAAATTCTTGTTCTTCCAACGTTGCCGGCTCTTGTACTAAGGTGTCGTAAAAAAGTCTAGTTACGTTGACTACAAATTTTTATTTTTCGTTATCCTGGAGCACCCCTTGCGTTTTATGGGACAAAAAGTATATTTGATGTAATCTCGTAATATTAGTTATCACTATGTCAAGTTTCGTCAAGATCGGTTCAGTACTTTCAGAGTGATGCGTGTTCATAGGGACAGACAGACAGACAGACAGACAGATAGACAGATAGAAAGACAGACAGACAGACAAAAATTGTAAAAAGATTATTTTTGGCTTCTATATCGATAACATAGTCTATCCTGATTAAAATTTTCAAAAAATATTTAATGTACAGAATTCGACTTCTTACAGTTTTATTACAGTATAGAAAACTACCTTATCGTTCTTGATCGCGGCTTAATGTAAATTTAATATATCCCCCGGAAAAAAATTTTTTTCTTGATGAAAGTACCCTATATCCTATTTTGTACCCTAGGCATTGTTAATCCAAAATTTTGTAATGATCGGTGCAGAAGTTAATGCGCGAAACTGTAACAGGCAAACTTACGTACGCGTTTATAATATTAGTAGGGATGACATAATAACCGCAGAAAAGTAGAAAGAAGCGACATCCGAAAATGATGTCATATTCTTCGTTCTATTATTTGTACCAAAAATATTTCCATCGTGAATATATCAATTTGATTACTACTAACATATCTATAACATATATTTAAATAAACTTTTTCTGACAAAAAAAAAATTCAAACATAACATATAATTTCAGAATGATCTTGTTTATTCGATATTCAACAAAAAATCTCCATATATACTCGACATAATAAATAAACTTGTTATTTGGCTTATTTTTAAACTGACCTTTGCACCTCGCGCTTCGTTCACAATTTTGTAGATTCGAGATGTATCCTCCAGGAAAAGAACTTTTTTGTATACAATGTACCCTACGTCACTTTCTGTACCTCTAACAACTTGTTTGGAAATTTTCTGGACGATGGGTCGAGTACTTAGGACGTGAAAGCCTAAAAAGATTCTCACTTTCAAATCTATAATATTAGTTAGGATAACTAAAATTATACGAAAATTAATAACTAAAAACCATGCCAGAACGCAAAAGTATTTTTATGATATAAAAATATATCTTACGCTTTCAAAAAGTGGATAAACTCAAATCATTTCCCGCCTTGTCAAATAAGCTTAACTTGATACAGACACGTACAATCTAGAATACGTGACTGGCCTTCGAGTTAAAAGTTAAGTTTTATCGCTGTGAACGCGAAACAACGCTTGTATAGGAGACTATAACATATATATTACAATTTATTTGTACATCACTATAGGTTTATTTACTACTCACTTCTGCACGCAACTTGTTCCGCATGGACTAACTAGCACATAGCGGAAGCTCTCAAAAGAAAAAAAAAACAATTTTGAAACATTATTCATTGGTGATCCGCTTCTATTGGTCTTAAGCATAATAGTATATAAAATGAACTATTTAAAACTAAAATAATTTTTGAAATCGGACCAGTAGTTCCTGAGATTAGCGTGTTCAACCGAATAAACAAACAAACCATCCATCCAGCTTTATAATATTAGTATAGATTGCACACAGAATCACGCAAGACGTCGCCAAAATTACAAGATACTAAATAACGCAAAATGAATTTGAATACAGACTAAACAGACATAATAAATATTTTACCACAATTTTAGTCGCGAAAATGAAATTTGTTCATACTAATAATTTGATAAGTGAAAAATTAAATTTACAATGCTATAGAAAATTCCAATTATCATCAATTATTGAAATTTTTGTAATAAATTTTGTCTTTTACAAATTGACCTTCTTGGTACACAAACCTATTACAATTTTTATGAACAATTTGTATTTAAATTTCGAATAATCAAAACTGACAGTTAAAATCTCTGTGACATGTTGTCATTGACGCCGAAAATTACAAAAAACATCATTTTTAGAATATTTTTATAACAATTCTTATGAGCAATATTTAAACTTAAGAGAAAAAATTATCCAATACACGAACATATCAACATTACTTTGGTTTTAAAATGTATTAGTGGTCGTAATTATATATAGCTTTACATAATTGCTGCTGTAATGATTGAGACTAGCAGTGGACCAAATCTGTCACCTTTACCGGCAAATCCTGTAAGCATTTATATTTATAATTCTGTAAGATACTTTTGTGGTTGTAACTTAATAGATTAAATTATTATCTATTCCAAGTTCTACAGACTATGCTTTATCGAATAATTATTTTGTAATTTCTAGGAACTTACACAAGAAGATGAAGACATTGCAAGATCTGAAGCGTCCTTCCAATTTATTATTCATAACATTAGTCAACTTAAAGAACAAGTATTGTCGCCTCCTTGTTATGTGAGATGTCTTCCTTGGAAGATACTGGTATTAATCCGGAACACTACCACTCCTGAACGACAGCAGCAGAAAGCACTAGGCGTGTTTCTACAGTGTAACGGTGAGGGTAGTTCTCCAGGCTGGTCATGTTACGGTTTGGGAGAGCTTAAACTTTTGTCGCATAAGAAAAATTGTGCAGACTTATGTAGGAAATTGCATCATATGTACCATTGGTAAGTGATTTGATATATAATTGTAAACATATGTATATTAAACTTTTTTAAATACAGTACAAGAAACAAAAATATATAACATTACAATTTGGATTACGCCAATGAGGTGATGCATAAATATGTGTGTATGTATGTTATAAAGTTTTGTAAGATGTATATAACGTGATAATGGTAGTTTTTGGCGAGATTTTGGTCTGTCATGTAGTGGATTTTATATTTTATTCATAATCTTGTGTTATTTAATTCTATATTTTGTAAACTTGGTGGTGGTTTACGTAATATAGTTAGTTTATTGTGCATAAATTAAACGAATAGAAAATAATGCCATGGAGCATGAAATTTTGAGATGACACAAAAACTCTCTAGAAGGTTCTAACAAGGGAGCCACCATCTTATTAGAATATTGAAATAATCACACGCTGCTTGTAATACTATTAATTTCACGACAATGGCAGTAATACTCTGAAAGATTGGTTGCCAAAAATAAAGTAAAAAAAAATGTGATTATGAGAGTGACTACTAAAAAATTGAATTTTAATAAAATCATAATATCAAGTTTCATATTAAACCTCACGCCTTTCGAATGATTTTGGCAAAAATAGCGCTGCACCACTGTCTAGTTGCACTACAATTTGTAGCTAAATGTGATATGGCGGCTGAACATCTTAAGAAGTGGATACTTATGTTTTAGTACAAATAAAACTCTTCAATATTTTGTTAAACTAATTATTGACATGTGCTTATTCAATAGTAAAGAAGACGACTGGGGCTTTGCTCATTTTATCTCATGGGATGATTTGATGAATGTTGATAATGGTTTTGTAAAAGATGATTCCATAACAATCGAGGCACATGTTGTCGCTGAAGCACCACACGGTGTTTCCTGGGACTCGAAAAGGCACACTGGATACGTTGGTAACTTGAGACATCTACAATATTTTTTATCCAACTTTATCATACATGCAACGATGCGAAAATGTTGGGTACTATAAAGATATCTTTAAACAAGTATACGTTTTAATTCACGTCGTAGCTTCCTAAAACAATATTGGTGTTTGAAACGCAGTCAACCGTTCACGTTTTGGCAAAGTCGCTAGAAGCAGACTACCACGTCGCCTGAAATAATATGTGTAACAAGCTTGTACTTTTACGGCTATTTTCTGTTGACTGTCTATAAATTTGTGTGAACATATGTCATAAAATACAATTCCTTTCAGACTCAATCAATTCAAAACTACCAAACTTAATTGGCTTTAGACCATTCGATGTAGTATCCTTTCTAGATAGTTCTAGGCTATTTATTTTTAGGATTCCATTGACTTTTTGCAATTTTTAATGTGCTAGTAATTGGAAATATGTTATACTAAGTTATCTTTCATCGTAAAACAAATGACGTGACCAGAATAGTTATAATTTTGCAGTCCGGTGAAGTTTTTAAGGCCTTGTTAAGCCAATAGCGTAGTCAGTTCGAAAGGAAAAAATCCTAATGTCTCTACTTCCTTTCTTAAGCGGTTGTAGGGGAATAAAAAGAAAATGTAGAAACTTACAATAGATATTGCATTTAGGGTTGAAAAACCAAGGAGCCACTTGCTACATGAACTCGCTTCTGCAGACTTTGTTCTTTACAAATGTATTACGTAAAGCGGTTTACAAGATACCGACTGTCGGAGACGACAGTTCCCGTTCGGTGGCCTTTGCACTGCAACGCGTGTTCTACGATCTTCAGTTCTCGGACAAACCTGTCGCTACTAAGAAATTGACAAAAAGCTTCGGATGGGAAACATTGGATTCGTTTATGCAACATGATGTTCAAGAATTCCTTCGAGTAAGTATTAATTTAGGTACAAATGTTCTTATAAGAATAATTTTGTTGATTGTCCATGGACGCTACATGTTGTTTTTAGTTGTCATTTTAACGTTACTGCTTCACTCCTGTATACCTTTTAGGTATTTTTGCTTACTTTTATTGTGTTTATATTTATTACTTAGCCCCTAAATGGCGATGATATACAACGGTAGTCCGGTGAAGCTGTTAAGACCTTGCTAGGTCAATAGCGTAGTCAGTTCGAGAAAAAAGAAATGATATACAACATACATAATATTATCTTACATGCAATACAATCAAATTCATAGAAGTGTCACCATGATAGATGTTTTTTTTTTATATATGATAGGAGGCAAACGAACACGTGGGTCACCTGATGTTAAGTGATCGCCACCATCCATAGACATTTGCAACACCAGGGGAGTCGCAAGTGCGTTGTCAGCCTCTGTTTGGGGAGCGGGAAGGAGGAAGAGAAGAGGAGAGTGGGAAAGAGAGGAGAGGCTCCGATGCTCTACAACCTACAGATGTTATTCCTATAAGAGTATTTATCGAACGTTATGATTCTGATAAAGTTATTTTAATAATGAATACCATTTGTGAGAAGGTTTGGTAGGGTATTACTGGTTTCAGCATGAATGAACCGGCTCGACCGGAGTAATACTACACTCTCACAGAAAACCGACGTGAAGTAGCAGTGCTTGCATTGTTGCGTTTCGTTCGCTCAGTGATAGCGCCAGAGACCCACCTACCCTCCCCTTCCCCTTCCTCTAAAATACAGGAACACACTTGCGAATCCCTAGTGTTTTAAGTGTTGTGGTCATTTAATATCAGGTGGCACATTATTTCGTTTGCCTCCTATGATATAAAAAAAACATTCACATGTGGTTTTAATTTTCGAAAAGACATAAGCTAATTTGCAATTCCTTAATTCCTGTTATTGTTAAGCATAGTCGGCTTTATGAGTTGCCAGAGCATTTAACGTTCAAAGGTCTTTGGATGCCATAATTGCTTAATATACATAATATATGAAAATATATATCTAAGATGTAGCTTTTAAATTTATATCTATTGAAATATTGTTGAAGATTCAAAATAATTAACAAGATATAATTTTTTATCTTCACCTTCGACACGTGATAAAATTTGATTTGTAACCAATAATTTGCAGGTACTTCTAGACAAATTAGAAAACAAAATGAAAGGTACGGTTGTGGAAGGAACTGTGCCTAAGTTGTTTGAAGGAAAAATGACCTCTTTTATCAAGTGCAAGAATGTTAATTGTAGCAGCACTCGGATCGAAACTTTCTACGACATCCAACTTAGAGTTAAAGGAATGAATAATAGTGAGTCGTTGAATACTCATTGTCACTTAATTCTAGGATATTTTAATTAAGTTGCGTATCTTTGTAATATTTACGTAGGATAAAACCTTTTTGCATACAAAGTTGATATCTACATTATTTACAACTGTTTTAAGTTTTCATAGTTCTTATTATAATTCATCGTATATTAACAATGTAACATTCAACACTTTTTAAACCATGTATTTCTTTAATTTATAGTGCCGTGTCTAAGTAATACAGAGTATCCACTGTCTGTGATAGGTAATGTCATAAACGAAGGAGACTGATCCGAAAATATAGTTCGAAAAAAGAAACATAATTTGTATTGAGACTGAATTATCTATCAAAACAAAAATAAATACAGCCAAATTGGTTCATAAATAATATGATTAAAGTTTGACTTTGTTGATTTTAATATATAAGGATAAGGGATGTAAATTTAAAGTGTTATTGTTTACTTAGGCTAAAATACATATAAGGTTAGTGGGTTGACGAATAGTAGGAGGAAAGACATCACACAGGGATGTTGTTTTTAGTACAGTTAAAAAATATACGATCTAAAGAACTGTTTTCTAGGTTGTATTCGGAGAAGTAATGGATCCTTACTTACTTACCTAAATACACTGATGTAAAAGCATGACCTTAACGAAGATGACACATGGTAGAAGAACGAGCCTTACAAATATAGGGAAAGTAAAAAAAATAAGGTTTTTAGGGAACTCTGTTTTGTAAAGAACCATGATAGAAAAGGTCATCAATTGACGTTTTTCTTAAAAAGTCAAGTGTCCTTTGACAATTTTTATTTTTCCCAGTCTACGAGTCCTTTAAAGATTATATAAGTACCGAGACATTGGATGGAGAGAATAAATACGATGCCGGTGAACATGGCCTACAGGAAGCAGAGAAAGGAGTTCGATTCGATGTATTTCCTCCAGTTCTGCACTTACATCTCTTGAGATTCCAGTATGATCCACAGAGAGATGCATCAGTCAAATTTAATGATAGGTGATAAATTTAGCAGTTATCTGCCGATGATAATGCCATTGTATTCTTTAAGTTTTATTGTATTATGTCAATATCAAAACTTGTAAAGTTTTCAAAAAATACATCATACATTTTGATCGTACACTTTATAAAGTTTTTATCAAATAAACATAGGTGTATGTTTTAGAGACTGTCCAAATTGGCACAATGTATGGGGAATAGTTTATTCATTTTTGACCCGGCCCTCTCCTTTCTCAGAAAAAGTATGCAAAGCTTTGAACCATAGCTCTTGCTATGATGACGTGAGTTTAGATATAGTTATTTCTTTAATGTACAAAATCTCTTGCAAGTTTCTTTACGAGTCTTAAAAGAATATAATAACATCCTCCGATCTCATGACATCAAAAAGAAGTACAGAATAGACGCCTTAATTCTTCTTGAGGCTTACGGAATAAACACATTATTAGTGAATTTCAATGAATCTGATACACTTTTTTAGATTTGAATTCTATGAAGAGATCAATTTAGATCCATACTTGCAAGAAATACCCTCATCCCCATCGCGGTACACTCTGCACGCGGTGCTGGTCCACTCGGGGGATAACCACGGCGGCCATTACGTGGTCTTCATTAACCCCAAAGGAGATGGAAAGGTAAGAAATTATATTTATAACTTTTCAAACTTTCTTTATAAACGTCATTCGAAACGTTATACAAGAAAATTGATTTTTTAAAATTTAATGTACAAAACATTATTAGATAGAATACAAGATAGATATAGTTAGCATTGTAGTAGTATTTATTTACTATTGTCCTAAAACAGAATACGATTTGGTATTATTTTCCTTCAAAAAGATAGATAAAATCAAAAAGTGATAGAATAGTAGGTAATCGCCGCCAATTTATTATTTTGTCACTGCGTTTTGCAAAATATTAAAAAAAAAAACTAAATATACTATAGTAATTCGAACCTGAGCATTTTTAATTATGCATTGTGCGTTAAATGAAAAGACTATATGCGTATCACGCAGAAGCTACTGGATAGATTTCGATTTAAAAAAAAATCATTTCATAGATATCCGCTCCTTACCTAAACAAAATATCACGCTACCTTCATGTAATAACATTTTATATCATAATTACTACACGTTCAGTGATGTGTATTTCATACCGTGAAAAGGTGAGGCAGACGATGTGATGACCATGCGCAAGACAGGTTATATATAGATTTACTTAAGCTCTAACACAGAAATGGGCACTTTGGTATAGTACTCATTATTATGTTTTTTTTAGTGACTAGGATTTCGTTTGATCTCAATTTCGCCTAATGTTAAAGCGAGGTAACACGTTCCGATCTCATAAGGCTTGGAAATTAAGCTTAACTTGTACCACCGATGGTAAAATTGTTTATGGACAAATATTTGACTCAAATAAGTAATATAACTAAATTAGATATATAAATATCACTGTTGTTATACGAATAACGTTATTCCAAGTGGTGCAAATTCGACGACGATGTGGTGTCTCGCTGCAGCAAGCAAGAGGCGATCGAGTATAACTACGGAGGGAAGGAGGACGCGCCGCACCTCGCTAGGCGCGCGACAAGTGCTTACATGCTTATATACATACAGTGAGTGTTCTGTACCCTGCCTTGTACGAGCTTCTATTCAATTCTACACTCCATATCATAGATCCTTATCATACTTATATACATACAGAGAGTGTTCTGTACCCTGTCTTGTACAAGCTTCTTTTCAATTCTACAC
>JACEII010000009.1:5814029-5845694 GCA_014332785.1 Antheraea mylitta
ACAAGCTTCTTTTCAATTCTACACTCCATATCATAGATCCTTATCATGCTTATATACATACAGTTAGTGTTCTGTACCCTGTCTTGTACGAGCTTTAATATTATCATAGAATTTCTTCTCCGAATACTTTGATGTGTCCTATTTAAGAGTAGGTAAACTCGATTTTAAAAAATATATCAATATTTCGTGGAATAGTTTTCATTGTGTACGAGAAGTTGGTATTCGACCTTTATTAGAGCCTCATAAACGAAATCATTCTGTGTAACATTTGATATATTTTCTTGCATTCTGTGTAAAATATCGTCCCACATGACATTTTGTAGCTTTTCCTACAGTTATTTTACGCTATATACCTATCGTTTTAGCGCATAAACTCTTTGACATTAAATAAATAAATTAATATCTTGTCGATGAGAGAATAAGATAACGCTTAATTTATAAAATATATGTCTTTACTAATAACTAGGACTTTTTTGTGGAGCACGGAGAAAAATGAGAATTTGAAAAAAAATCATTTTTGGAATTATTTTTAATAAGTCAAAATTGTCTAAATACAAAGTGAAATCTATCTTTCCCGAACAGTTACCGCGTCATACAGTAGTAAGGTGCTAAAAATTTGAAGTCAATTTTAGAAAAAAATAAACAATATTCGAATCCTCTAATGAAAAACAATAGAAATTCATAAATGAGCTTTTTAGATTAGACTTATAGTTTAAAAGTAAATTTAATAAAACTGTTTTCAATGTATAGGTAGCAATCTAAAACTATGAATATCTCGCGATTTTCGTTGGTTTTCGTTCTGAAAATTTTAGAACAGTGGCTAACCATTATATGTCTCAAGTACCCAAAATAACAAGGCATATATTTTTGCACTTTTTGAAATACAAACGATTATGGTTTTAGATCTAGCAAAATTAAGCCTGCCCCAAAAAAAAAATTTGTGTGTGTACTTGATGTACAATTGTTAGAAGTTATACTTCTTTGGCGTAACAAGATAAAAATATTTTCAAAAAAGTTTTAACACAAAGAAACAAAATGTTGACTATAGCTAACTTCAGGGTGTGGGTTTTTCGTGACGTTGTGGGCACGCATCGTAAAATTTGGTCTCATCATTATTCTCTAACGCGCCAAAAGAAGTATAACTTCAAAAAGTGACGGGAAAAGGCTTGCTAATAACTAATGCATTCTTATAGAACATCACAGCTGAGCTATGTCCTGCAAGACACGACTGAAAATGACATCCCAACTGACCTATATGAGCGGATCAACGAAGAAATGCGATACGAGATGGTAAGATCATGTAAATATCGATCTCACGCATGCGAACTGACTTTATTTATTTATTTTATTTTATTTATATAAGCAAAGGAATGTTACGCGTTTCAGGCGGCAGAAAAATAAGA
Source organism: Antheraea mylitta (assembly GCA_014332785.1). Classification (NCBI taxonomy): domain Eukaryota; kingdom Metazoa; phylum Arthropoda; class Insecta; order Lepidoptera; family Saturniidae; genus Antheraea; species Antheraea mylitta. Next base: position 5,815,433 of record JACEII010000009.1, read on the forward strand.
TGCAGGAAATATAAATCTGACACTTCTATTACGTCATCCAAGTACTATGTGAAGATATTCAGCGCATTAAAACAATTCTTCACTTTGCAGGCCCTAGCCGGCTCTAAATATAAAGGAAGATAACCCACATACCACGTCACATTAACAATCTTGCAATCTGTTGTAAATTCTGTGTACACTTATTGTCGCCGATGTGATTAGAATAGACATTAAAAATTGTTCAGGTAGGTTAATTAAGATTTTTTATACAATTTCAATTATATTTTCTATGTGTATTTTATTGTAATTATTTATGTTCAACCTTGTTAATAAAATTTCTAGCGAAATTACATTGTTTGATACGAATTTACCCAACGGTAATAATTAAATTAACACCTTTAAATACAAAAAATGTGACAGAAGAATTAAATCGCTAAGATAAAGATATATTCGTATTGTTAACACAGTTTTATTATGTACAATGTATAAAAACCGCGACTTTGTCTGCTTATTTGTTTTCTTAAATGACGACAAATGATTCGCGTTTTTGCATCCAAGGACATACAGCCCAAGACGAGGTTTGGCCACTCTTAGTACCCCTAAACTTCTTTCCATAAAGCTGAGTGTCTTAGGCGCTTGCATAAAAAAAAGGTGAAGCTGAGAAGGCCCATCCCATTAGGCCAAAGAGCGGATAGTTAATTAAAAAGAAAACGGCTTATGCGTAATAAGCAATTGAAAGGGCAATATATCACAGTGACTGTTTAATTTTAACTATTTACAGCGTCATATTATTCTTTCCAAAGTTAGCATTCACTCGGAATACATAGTGACCTAATAATATTGCTGACGTCATAAAACTGTAAACACTGAATACCATTAGTTGCCGTTTGTGCACAAGCTAATCTTAAATTGATATATCAAATTTCGTCTCTGTAGAGATATTTCATTCCATGTATAGTATTCGTTTTTGGGTCGTTCTACGTCATAATAATCTTGTGTCATGTCTGACGTCAATGTGAAGTCGTATATTTGTCGTTATGTCGTCAATAATGAAAAATATATATATATATACATACGAAAATGTTAAGAATAACTAATTATACCTAAAGAACGAACAAAAGCACAACATGTTATTTTTTACCAGAGCGGGATTTAGTCAGCATATAGTAGAATATTAAATGCTATGGGGTGTTTTAAATCAAGAAAAGTTTGTACTAGCTGTTTTATTAGTAGGTATACAAAATATAAGGCCTCACGTTAACATTTTATACCGGCCCTACATTAGCTTAATTCATTTCTGCATTCTATAAACTATTTATAGGAATACCTTTAGGTTTCTAACTAATGAGTCCAGCAGACGTCGTCCCAACCTGATTACAAAAAAAATCCTTGACAAATTATATACCAAAACCTTCCTCATCCTTTATCTATTGGTGAAAACAGCATTAAATTCCGTTCAATAGTTATTGAGGTTATCGCGAACAGAGAGCCAGACGTGGTATGGCACTTTGTTTTATACTTTGTAATGCATATATTCATAACTCATTGTTATATCTTCTAAATGCCATACAAAAACCAAATCGTTGTCATTTTTTTCTTTAAATTACAGAATGTAGCTTTTAATCAACGTAAATGAGTGTGATTTATACGCTCTTCCAGTGGTAACTGCTAAAGCCGGCAATTATTTGTGTTAAAAAATGTCCTTTCACGTTATCCTGAGAGTAATAAATCTCATGTGAACACGCGATTCATTGCTGTCCACTGTTTGAATACGGAGCATGAATAATTTTAATCACATCACTAATATTTACGTTCAAAACTTTATAAATCCGTGTTATTTAAATTTATTATAGTCAATATAAAATCGTTTTATACATCTATTCTATACACATAATAATAATGTAAATCTATCGTGTCTATACATTTTAATTTTTTATCAAAAAGCGTCTAATAATACGTAATAAAATATATTTCAATCATTTTTTGAATGTCTGGCTATCTGCCTCTGTCTGTCTGTTGCGACATATATCACTGCTAAAATACCGCATTTACGACAAAAGCAAAAAAATCATAAAGTATATCCTTGAGTAACATTTGTTACATTAGAATCGGTCCAATTTATCAAAAGTTATTGTAATTTGAATGACCGCGCGAGATAAGTACGAGAAAAGAGTAGGCAAGTAAATGCAATTCAATCTCTTACAAAAACCGGATATTATATAATGTATAAATAATATCAAAGACACGGTAAGTGAAAAACGGTTTTTTTCATTAAGTTCCACACAGTCGAAGTCGAGGGCAAAGCTATTCTTATATAAAATTCACCATCATTTGTTGGCCTAAGCTAAGTGGAAAAATACATGATCTTCAACCGTTCCTTCGAGTTACAACAAGTTAATCAAACAAATAGTCAGATTAATAAATCACATCTATAAATAAAACGGTCCCCTTTAATGTCCAACGAAAAACAATGGAAAATGTAACGGAGAATATTTCGCAATCGTTGGTGTTTCGCTAATGAAAGCGTCTCAGGGGTACCAATCAACTTAATCAAACTGGCTGTGCTGGGCAGACGAAAGATCCAAAAAGATACCCTGCGTACATTATCTGTTTTTTTTTTTGTTTCCGAGCAAAAAGCTTAGAAAATGGTTATAATTTTCTTTTTTAGTTTTCAAAATTCAATTAAAATACCTATATATGTACCTAAGGTATGCAAGTCTACTCTTACGTTAGCTGTATTAAAAAAAATGCCAGAAATAAATCCTTGTACAATTCCATGTACAATTACCCAAAACTCTGATTTTATTGAGGAAATTACACATTGAACCGTAGACGTTCAACGGCGAGGCCGTGAGGAGCTACTTATGAATTTTCAGATGCCTACATAAGTATAAACAGAAAAACATTCACTTTGCCATTAAGAACCTATTATTGGCTTCAGCATGAAGGGGTCGACTCGCCCCGGGGTAGTACCATCCTCTCACAGAAAACGGATTTGAAGTAACCGTACTAGCATTGTTGCCCTTCGTTCGGTCAGTGAGAGCGCAGTATGCCCACCTCTCCTCATCTTCCCCCTCTCCTCTTCTCTTCCTCCTCCCACACTTCCAACACAGGCTGGCAACACACTTGCGACTCCCCTGGTATTGTAAGTGTCTATGGACGGTGGTGATCACTTAACATTAGGTAGCCCACCTGTTCGTTTGCTTCCTATGATATAAAAAATCCTATCATTAATTCTTTAAATATGAACAAATATCTGATTCTATACTAAAAATATATATCAGAGGATTCCCATAACTCACAAATATATGAGTAATCTTTCCAAGAAATACTAGAAAAGGTTACTAATAAGAATAAGCCCATACACTATTCTCTTTTATTTATATCATCGATCATTTAATGTATAGCTAGCAAAAATAAAATAAAAAAAAACACGGAAAAGATAGAATAAGAAAACTCGCCCATCCTGAACGTCGTCAGATCTTCGCTAATTAATCCGGACGGTGCACTATTAATTAGCAGAGTTTTTCATTGTCACGACGAGAATTAAGGACGTCGAGAAGTCAGTAATTGCTATCTTACTAACCGAGAGCATATTTACATTTTCAATATTAATGCTTATTTCATTTTATATAAAAATAATACCTAGTATTCCAGAGGCTATTGTAAAAGTGTCGAGGATTTTTATTTTCATTTATGAGCATTAAAATATTTTTTTTATCTTAATAAAATGTTTGTATAAGATAAGAAGACTACAGGATTTCATTAAAGAAATTATAAATTTGGCCTACATTCATTCAATCATATCTGCACAGAAATGTCGACAGACTCGACTCGTAATTTATACATACTATAGAAACTTCTAAATAGTCTTTAACTTTGCTAATGTTTTATTTCATGAATATTAGCTATAAATTTTCCTAATTAATAATATATGTATATAAAAATATCAATCAATTTCGACTTACAAAAAACGAAATATGATTCAACTACAGTTTTACACTTCGATGAATTTCTGATAGTTCTTTAAGAAATAACCATAGGTGATAATATAGGTTATTTATATATAATTTGTAATCTAGAACCTTTTGTACTTTTACATCAAAAGAACAGGCTCTAAATGGAAGCGAGGAGCCAATCAATAACGTCCATCCGTCAGCACTTAATCACTGATCTTAAGGGACTAGCATTGGAAATTTCCTACCAGCTTTTAAGTAAATGTTTTCACTCTTTAAGTATCTATCAACAATCCCGGTAGATCTGTTCCGAAAGTAAATAAAATTACACAATAAGATTGATAGCCAATGTTTTAATCAGAGTAATTGTTCCGTGTCGCTACACAGACGCATACATTTGTATTTAGTTTCAAATCGATTTCGGTTACCTCCACAGCCACCGTAGACGAATGGTTGACATTTGCGATCGTTCTCATTGTAATAATACCTTAAAAAATAGAAAATATTTAATTTGAGATATAATGTGAAATATATATAATTAAAGATTAAACTTAAAGAACTGAACTAAAATAAAAAAAGCAATACACATGACTTCATTCGAATTGTTGCTTCATTGAAACAAATTGTTTTTTTACACCTCAAAGTTCTTGTAGCGACTTTAAATTACCTCTGATAATTATATAACATAATGATATAGTCATGTAATATTCTAGAGTTTCTATACTTAAAATATTACATAGACTGCCGGAAAGAATCTCGATAAAATAGGAAGGTTTGTATGCCACTAACTCCATTATCTAATATAGAATTAAAATTTGGGTATTTTTTATTACATATTAGCTGATACCTACGACGTTATCTGTATTTTTACTATCCTAAAACTCTAATAAGTTTATATTAAATGAAGATGATTTTAAATATGAACGAAGTGTTTAAGAAATAACTTAAAAAATGACCTAAATCTTTGAGATAGTTTTTGCGTGATACACGCAGAACGATAATTATTCACATCTTCTATCTAAATATATGAAAATCCAGTGTTATGATGTTTGTCCACGATTAACTCCGAAACTGTAGGACCGACTGTTATACATATGTCATAAATAGCGCCACATTTAATTTTTAAATGTATTTTTCTACTCCTGTTTATTTTATGGTGCGACTGTTTTGTTAATCTATTTATTACATAACTTGGCTTTCTCTGCATCAAGTTTTTAGACAAACTCATTACCCTATAAAATCAAATACCTTACCATAATTTTAATTCAACATGTAATGACTGAGCCACCGCGTGGCCGGTTTAGCTAGTCTATACTATTATATAAAGCTGAAGAGTTTGTTTGTTTGTTTGTTTGGTTGAAAGCGATAATCTCAAGAACTACAGATCCGATTTAAAAGTTTCTTTTAGTGTTAGATAGCTCATTTATCGAGGATGGTTCTAAGCTACATATCATCACGTTAAAACCAAAAGGAGCTGAGCACTAATGAAGAATGTCTCAAAATCGGGCTATTTTGGAAGCTTCCGCTGCGTGTTAATGTCAGTATTATATGCGTTGCCATGGTATCGCGATAACATTCTATCAAAAATATTTTCATGGTTTATTTTGTATTCCTATTAAAAAAGTTTATTCTACGTTAGTTTTGTTTTCGATTTTTAATTATACGTGTTACGTTTATATAGCAAACATTTCTTAAGTTTATTTTGTGTTGTTATTCAGAAAGTTTAGTAGTAATAGTATTCGTCCAATAAGACAGTCGAAGGAATTAATCCATACAGCCAATTCTGAAGTTGTCAATATAATTAGTTTTCTTCTATGTCCAAGTTAATGTAAAGGTATAAGCGCCGAATCCTCTACATAATATAACGTAATTTTTTATCTTCTTAATCTTCAAGACCATAGAATTAATGCTTCGTGGTTTTATTTTTCATTCATTTCACTTATGCAAAATAAACGAACGATATTATATAATACGCAACCAATTTCTACACGATATAGAATCATGTAACACAATATTATGAAAAAAATATAAAATCCACTACATGACAGACTGAAATCCCGCCAAACACTCTTAAAAAACTCTATTCTACATTAGTTTTGTTGCCAATTTTTTATTTGTGATATATTACGTATTATAAAAGTAAAGTGAGTGTAATTTATATTAAAATAAATTATTTTTGGTGAATACAATCTGTGATGCTACAAACATCAACATTTTTTTAACTCTGTCGATATGTCTGTTTTTTTATTTGTTCCGGGTGATCTCCAAAACGACTGGACCTATTTGAATTTTTTTTTCTTAGAAATGACTACGCTTAACAGCTTCACCGGACTACAAGTAATATTTGAACGGGAATTTTACGGGCAAATAAGTAACTAATTAGCTGTTTTATTTAATATTGTTCGATAATGTGTAGCTTCATATTTTCATTATTTTCTTATATAGTGTGAGCACTGAGGGTGATATATAGTTTAAAATTCCAGTTATGTGGCTGATCATAATTCCATCCCATTCGATACACTATTAGTATTCACATACATAATGTACACGTTACCTGTTACAGTAGATGATGTGCGTGTGATACAAATATTTTTGAAATAGTATTATTGTAATTTACACTAGATGTGTAATCACAATTTTAAATTTATTTAATATATTTAAAAAAACGCGTGTGAAGCCGCGGGTAACAGCTAGTATAAGATAAAACTAAAAGATTTTTTTAAAGAAATTATAAATGTGGCCTACATTCATTCAAAACTAAAGTTGTCTTAAATACATCATCATTTCATGGTTCATAATTAATATGTGAAGTAAAACATAATCAAATACAAATAGTTATTCTTACCTTGTGGAAAATCCCAGGCACATACCAGCGTGCGGTTGTAAAGAACAAACCAGTGACTCATCGGGATCTTTCAGTGTTATGTATGATGCTTCTGAGATCAAAATTTAACAGTGATAAATATAATGGATTATAAATAAACGGAAGAAACACTTATATACAGTTTTGAGAAAACATTTTGACGAAATCAGTTATTCTAAACATTAAATTCTATTATTATATATATTTTTTGTCATAGGAGACAAACGGGCAGGCGAGTCACCTGATGTTAAATGATCACCATAGACACTTGCAACACCAGGAGAGTCGCAAGAGCGTTGCCAGCCTGTGTTTGGAGGAATGGATATGGGGAGGGGGAGGAGGGAGGGGCGAGGGAAGGGGAGTCTTCGGCGCTCTCACTGACCGCAACGAAACGAAACGCAACAATGCAAGCACAGTTACTTCGGTTTTCTATGAAAGGGTGGTACTACCCCGAGCGAGCCGACCCATTCATGTTGAAACCAGTAATAGCTTCAGCGTGGCTCTACCAATACATAAATACTTATAAATAATAATAAATAATCCGTTATAATGCTGAGAATAAGGTATTTTTTTATTTCTTCTTGTCGCGGTATGTATCAAACACACACAAAAACAAGTACGAGTATATCTTAATTCCTCGAGTGAAATCAAGTAAACCAAAGATTAACTAGATAATGATAATGATATATTGTTGATATTAACTTATCAACAGGTTTTGAACCTTAACGGTAACACGTATAAAACTTAGTACTCAATTTTGGTAATCTTACCTTTACAATGCCTTTCACACGCTACTAGAGTATCAAAATTGTTATTATTTCCATCACATCCAGAATATTTGAACGTCAAACATTGATCTAACTGGATGTCGTAGTAAAATCTAAAAAAATGGCAAATGATATCCTTACGGCCTGTTTTTGAAAATAAGCATAGTACAATCTATACATACTTCATTAAATTCTCAGAGCATTTACCCCTTCTTGGCTGGAGTTGACACCAGAAATCCCATTCCCAAATTTTAGATTGACCTATAAGCAGATTTGTTACTTAATAATATTAACTATGACACTAGATTCTATCGGTGCTATTACAAAAAAGTTAAATGCGCATTGAATACTTGCTTTAAAAAGGTTTCGTTTTAAATGCACCGCGCTCGCTGGATGTTCGCCATCATGCTCTTTTATCTCGCTTTGGTTATGTTAGGTTAGATATGCGAAAAAAGGATTGAGCGAACTTGCCAGGGATGAGCGCGGTGCATTTAAAACGAAACCTTCTTTAAAGCAATTATTCAATACGTATTTAACTTTTTTGTGCCGATTTGGTTGACTTGAACCAATCACGTGTTAACTTAGTAAACTGGTAATTATTAGTAACGCTAGTCCTTATGGTAAGTTATGAACAGCTTGGGTGCACATTCGCGAAGTAGATATATACTACATACAATTAGCTAGTAATAGATATCGCTGCTCATTGATGTCATCCAGTCAATTAATAAATATTCCAAGTCTTTACAATTGAATAATCAGCAAAGAACTACCTACGTATTTAGCTACCTAAACTTCGAACATATATTATTTAAGTGTATACAGACTTCTTTTTACTGCATGGTCTCTCAATCCTAGTAGATCCAGTGGAGTGCTCAGTCTTTCTTCAAAGCTACGTTCTACATTGATTCTCCTGTATAATGTGGTTGGTTTGGCGGATGTACTCTCTCGTACTGTCGCGGTCGTCAAAGTAACTTCGCTGTCGCTTCTTACGTAAAACAAACTCAATATCATATTTATACATAACATATACATTATTATTTTTGAGACATAAATAAATTTCTTTTAAAATCTAAATAAACGAGAACAGTTATCGACGAATGCAATAAAAAATAAATGAAAATATACTTTATAACACTACTAGCTGATACCCGCGGCTTCGCGAGCGTTTTTTTTTATATATTAAATAAATTTAAAATTGTGATCACACATCTAGTGTAAATTACAATAATACTCTTTCAAAAATATTTGTAAGTATCACACGCACATCATCTACTGTAACAGGTAACGTGTACATTATATATGTGAATACTAATAGTGTACCGAATGGGATGGGATTTATCTTTTTGATTAATTTCACACGGACGAATGCACGGATAACAGTTCATCACTACATAGTGTAAAACAAAGTTCTGTTCCACGTCTGTCTATATGTCTGATCGCGATAAGATCAAAAACTACAGAACGCCTCTTCATGTCGTTTTCACTAATATATAAAATTATTCTTGGGCAAGGTATAGCTATAGTTTGTCTTATTATCAGGGTGGGCAACGTCTGCTGAACCCGTTACCTTGAAATAAAACAGCTAATTAGTTACTTATTTGCCCGTAAAATTCCCGTTCAAATAGGTTTAGCCGTTTCGGAATAACCCGGAACAAATAAAAAAACAGACATATCGATAGGTTAAAAAGAATGTTGATATTTGTAGCATCACATATATTCCTAATATAAAATACACTCACTTTACTTTTATTACACGTAATATATCACAAATCAAAAATTGGGAACAAAACTAACGTAAAGTTTTTCAGGAGTTTTTGGCGGGTTTTTAGTTTGTCATGTAGTGGATATTATATTTTATTCATAATCTTGTGTTATTTGTCTCTATATTGTCTTAAATTGCTGGCGTTTTATGTAATATAGTTCGTTTATTTTTGCATAAACGAAATCAAAGAAAAATAATACCACGAAGCATGAATTCTGTGGTCTTGAAAATTAAAGTTAAAAATTTACGAAGTATTATATAGAGTATTTGGCTCTTATACCTTTACATTATTTTGGACATAGAAGAAACCTACCTATATTGACAACTTCAGAATTGGCAGTATGGATTAATTCCTTCGACTATCTTATTGGACGAATATTATTACTACTAAACTTTTTGAACAGCAACACAAAATAAACTTTAAAAATGTTTCCGATATAAACGTACCACGTATAATTAAAAATTGGAAACAAAAGTAACGTTGAATACACCTTTTGAATAAGAACACAAAATAAACCATGAAAATATTTGCGATAGAATGTTATCGCGTTACCATGGCAACGCATATACTAACTGATATAATAACATGCAGCGGAAGCTTCCAAAATAGCCCGATTTTGAGAAATTCTTCATTAGTGCTCAGCTCCTATTGGTTTTAACGTGATGATATGTAGCCTATAGCCATCGTCGATAAATAAGCTATCTAACACTAAAAGAAACTTTCAAATCGGACCAGTAGTTCTTGAGATTAGCGTGTTCAACCAAACAAACAAACAAACAAACTCTTCAGCTTTATAATATTAGTATAGATAAAATAACTTTAAAATACTGTACTTTATTTTTGGTCAATTAGTTATACCCGTAGCAATAGATTCTATTTTAAGTTTATGTCTACACTGGGGCGCGAAAAAGGAATGTTTGCTTATTTAGCCGGAAATTTGAGATCTGGCTGAAAATCAGGGCGGTTTTCAAAAACGGCAATACGCTGACGCCAGGCCTCATTGCCATAGTTTTACTTTTTTATGTTTATAAGTTTTTTGTATAATTGTATTTAGCTATGACAATAAAAATCTTTCTTTCTATAAAAATACTTATAAGTTGCTGACGTATCAAAGCATAGAAAGAAATAATAATAAGAAATATTATAAACCGTATACAAACAAAAGTAACTTCAATGAAATAACGACACAATTTTAATGGTAATCAAACGCATAATGAGAGCAGCAAATAGATAGAATCGTTAATTACTTCTCGGTTATCCGAGCACAATGCAACGTTTGATCGAGAGGCAAAATGTTTGCCGATCTAATGGTATTTTCAATTTGCATTCAAATTCCGTAGCTTGCACAGCGGGATCACGCGGGCGTTGGCCGGCTGAATGCCGAAAGCTCCAGCGCTGGGATACTCGAATACTCCAATGCCCGGATCGGATTAACGCTAACGACACACCATTCTATTCTATACGGCCTCCACAGTTGGGATATTCTCTTTCTATAACTGTTTCGCATATACGAGTAGATAATTTATGCAAGTGATAATACGTATGAAAACCTTTCGTAACTGCTAAGTCCAAAATACGGGTAGAACAGAAGACCTCGACTATTAAGATTGAACATAAAAAGTATCTAAAAATATATCTAAAAACTCGCATAAAATGAAATGTACGTATCTATAATAACAATGAAATGTTAACCATAGTTACATTATTTATAAGATGAATATATCCTTTTATTGTAATGTAAATTTTAACTTGGAGTAAATTATTTTAAACCCCTGAATGTATCTTTAAAAAGACATAATTCAAAAAATTTTACAAACCGTGTTATTTGCATGCAAAGGAAAATTCTTGTTATGGTCTGCTTTCATAATAAAGTTGTGATTTTATCGAGAAAATTGTGAGCAAAGAAAAATGTGGAAGCGAAAAATCTTTAACGTAAAATTCCAAGCTGGATTAATTGTCCGTGGTTTTTCATCCTGTCTAACCAACGTCGCCCGACGGAAGCTTCGAATTACAAGCGGATTTCACTGGCGCATATTAGTAATTGATTGTCATTATAGTCCAGCTTCTAAGTGGGGTTTTTATGCAAATACTGTAATAAATTTACATTTTTTACAATATTTCGAGATCCGTTGAAAGCAGTGACGAGATAAAAATAAAATAGGTATAGTGTAGACAAAATATATTTTTCGGAGACTTTTTTACTTATGCATGGAACGCTAATCCGGTAGCGTTTATTTTTAACAATCTTTTTTCGTCATATTACTGTTGGGCCTTAAAGACATGGATACAGAAGAATTTCTTTTAGTTACTTAACTTGCTGACCGGAGACTCGTCGCTCTTAACGTACGCTATTGTTGAAGGTATGAAAAAATGGCTGAGAAACAGTTGCATACTCCCTATTTTTTTTACAGTTAGACTGTTCCATTGTGTACCATGATATAGATAATGCTTGTATCTAATGCGAGACAATTGGATACAGCCAGGTTTAGTGCACGATTGAAACAGAACGGAAACGCCCGTACATTTGCCATTAATTGATGATTCGTGGAAATAGTAGAATGCCCATTGCTACAGCGACTATTGAATCGATGAATTCATGTCACGTAGAATTAATTTTCTTGACATTTTTGACCTACTGATCTTATTTATATATGTAGGCGGATAACACAAGTTTTGTCACAACCTAATTACCATAACTAGATTAGGCACCCCTCGTTAGTGACTCAAGCCTAGGTCGGTTCCCTCGGCGTGGAGCCCTTAAGCGCACTGCTCGCGCGTTACAATGACACAAAATCTTAACATCACTCCGACAACATTACACATATCACTCCCTCATACGTGTACACGCGTACACGCTTACACATGAAAATGGAATGGTTTTATTTTTCCCTTATCGAACTGAAATAGTTACGAAAATTATCCGATTTGAAATATATATAGGAGTTGTTGAGGTATGTATGCTTGATACACATATATGTTTCAACAACTCATAAATGTATGAATAGTTAGCTCAGATAGGTCGCGAATGGCATGTATCAGGCAACAGCCCAAACCAAGGTGTACGAGCTAGTTGTGAAATAAAATCCGCCGAGTGATTTAAGCGCTCGCCTTAATAGTCCTGTGAAGCTGTTAAGACCTTGTTAGGTCAATAGCGTAGTCAGTTCGAAGAAAAGGAGGCACAACTTAATTATTATTCGTTTTAGAATACAGGTCAGATATACTTCGACTAATTTTGGAAATAGAACGTTCGCGCATACCAAAAACAAAAAAGAAATTTGTTGTTATTCACTTTCAAAGATGGAATAATCGTAAAAGAAAGATGGGAGTCGCGTTGTACCGCTGTTGTTACGCGCTTACAGAGATTTTCAATATTCCGCAAAAATTAAAAATAATACTACGATTAGTTTATCGCACTATCAAATGGTACACTGAATATTAAAGCTTCGACGATCAGAACAGGAGCGGCGACCATGCATGCACAGTAAGGACACCAGCGGCCATCAAAGCAGTGAAGACGCAAATCTAACGGATTCCGTGCGTAAGCAAATAATCTTAGCTTTTTAGAAGGGGTCATCAAGCAGAACCACGACGAAAAAACTACAGACATTATTTGAACAAGCGTTTAAAAAAAGCTGAAAAGATCCAGGGCTTTGTTACGGCAGTACGTGAAAAAAAAAATAACAGGAAATTTTGCTTTCGGACGAAAAAATTTAAGATCGAAGAAAACTATAGTAACAAGACAAGGTGTTTGCCGACAACGTTGAAAATTAATTTTTTGAAACTAACTACACTGTTAGCCTGGCAAGGCCTTTATAGTTTCACCGGACTACTAAGGCGAGCGCTTAAGGTGCCCAGCCGATTACATTGAAGACGAGTACGCGTATTCCGAGGTTGCAATCATTCATTCATGGTTTGGCTTAGAATCTTATATTCAGACTTAACTGAGATGTGTTTACATGAGAAAGAAAACCAGTGCTGTTGTGTAAAAAAATACCGTTCTAACAAAAATAGCGGAAACTCTTTCCCAAACAAACAAAAAATTTAAATAATGTTGTGAAATACGCGTACTATTTTTTTTGCCTAAGTATTGTCTACATGTTACTCTTAGTTACGTGTGAGAACCCTATGAACATTCGCCAAGTAATATTACCTGCTTCAAACAGACAAAAACATTTTTTAAATAGTCTAGAACTATATTTTTGTTACATTCCCTTCATCAGCCACAATAAGAATTTGACGAATATTTTCGCTGTACAGACGACTTCAATGTTTTAATAGTGTTGACCAGTGGTTGGCAAGCCACGGTTCCCGAGATGCAGCGGCGCGGCAGCTCATTTCTCCCTTACTGTTTCACAAAGTCACACTACAGACACAGAATATTAAGTATTAACTTGTCCTGTAACAGACGAGTAGACATTTTTAAAAAGTAGGCCTACAGGAAAGATGCCCATTTTTAGAAAGCAGCGATTACACGGATAGTCACTCACGCAAAAGACATACTGAGAATGATTTCCATAAGAATATATTTACTAAAGAATAATTGATGTTTAAAAAAAGGCTTTTTTAATAAATTTTTATTACGTATTTTTTATATTTGGCTAGTTTGAGTGACGAGTTTGACGACCACTGATGTAAATAAAATAAAAATATCTTGCTTCATACAATTCCGATATTTATTGAATTACCAGTTCCTGCTCGCGGCTTTGCCCGCTTTCACGTAGATGTGGCCTAACGTTCAGGAACAGCATTTTTTTGTGTATGAAAGGTACCTCATGTCCTTTTCTGTACTCTTGACCATGTCTATGCAAAATTTAATGATCATTGCTTCAAAAGCTAAGGCAAGAAAGCATGACAACAAACTCACATTCGTATTTATTAGTATAACTAGCGGACTCAGCAGACGTTGCACCGTGCTGACAATGATAAAAAATTTAGAATCAGATCGCAGCGTCACCAGTCAAACACAATCATTTCATAAAAACCGGTTCAACCGTTTAAGAGTTTAATTGCATACACACATACATAAGAATTATATAAGCACAAAGATAACATCAAGACATTGGAGATATTAGAAGAAAAAAAATAGTGCGTGGAGTCTCCGTGCGAAAGAAGTGAAACTTCCTAATGTGGAAATAAAAATAGAAAGGGGTAGAAATTGATTTTTAGTGAGAAATCATATTGTTTCTTGCGTTGAAAGTTTAACGCAACAGTGCTTTCATCCCCTCCATGGTAGCGTTAAACGTTTAATACTTCCATCGAGGACTCAAGTCTGCAATTATTCTGTACACGTCGCTTCTAAGATCCAGATATTTGCGTCGCCACTAAGAAAGTAACTGCTGTAAGTCTATAACGAGGTTTTATTCAAGCAATAATCCTAGATTATCACTACCAGAATAAGAATAACCGTCAAAAGAGCAGATATTAGGTTCACCTCTACAAAGGAAAAAATTAAACTACAGGCTGTTTTCTGCAGCGAAAGAATTACAAGAAATTTATGTTAAATTCTCAGGTTTTTATTATAAAACGAGTCTTATCTACATTTTTTTCATGAGTTTTAAGTTATAGAAACGTGTATACTTTACCTTTTCAACAGATTTAACGCTCCATGAGCAAAACTATACAAGAAAATTGATACTCTTAGAAGAAGCTCCAATAATCAAAGCGTTTTTTATCATATACGAAGCACGCAGTTCCTGAAACTTGTTTTATTATTATGCAAATAGATTAATTCTCAGCTGAATTCGTTATGTCACTTGTAATTGTCATAATTTTTGTAAGTCCGTGCGAAATATTTTAACCGCTCTGTATTTAGGTGCACGGAATACAAGTTTATTGCTATTAATTGCTTTCCTTATTATTACACCAGTTCGTTTTTGCGTAAATCACCTGTTTATATCAGTTTTGTTCTTTCCAGGTCAAATTATAAACACTTATCTTTTAAATTAATTTAGAATGAGTACCGACTAATGATTATACCGTACAAATATTGCTGGCGATTAACCAGTCGCACTGTATATAGCAGGAGTATGCGAATCCCACATAATATTTACGATAATTTGCTCGAAGATTCGAATCGATTAATCGATTCAACATTAAATTATTTTTAAATTCCCTTTTTACCATAGATCTTCAAGACTGTCCACATTAGTTTCTCTAAACAAAGTATACACTACTAAGACGCTAATAGTAAGTAATGATTTCACTATGTACCTTTTTATTGTAATTGGTGTTTCATCTCGATAGGGTAATGCTTTCAAAACAAACCAAAATAACAAATATAGGATTATATTTACTGAAACATTTAAATCCAACATAACAAACAATGGAACACATATCCGATGTTTGTATAAGCTGTGTACATAACGCACTCAACAGGGACTTCCAGCCTAATAAGATGTTTCAATAGGTAAATCAACTAATAGACTATATAATCCCATTTGTCACATAATTTTACCTCATATATTTCTAAGCAACTAACTATATCTCTAACTTCGTCTCAAATTACCACAAACCGTGTTAATGAAGATGGTTCAACCAACACACAAGCATAGTAAACTCATGATATTAGTTTGACATCGCACACACGATACATCTATCATATTTACATAAACGTGACGCGTATGTCCAATGTTTAATATCAAATTAATATCATGCTTTTACTGGTTAGTAAATATAAAATTGAGTCGAGCAAAATTGTATTAACAACACGCGCCACAATAATTGAGGGGGGGTATTAGTATATATGTAGGGACCATCAGTAGTTGTAATACCAAAGCTTACAGGTAAAAAACCTCACCTATTTCCCCTCCCCCCAACCATTTTACCAACAAATACAAGAGTGTTCAGAAACTTCTAAGGCATCATTACGAAAACTTATTGTATTTTTTTTCTTAATTTATTACAACATATATATATATATATACATAATTTCGACAATTATTTACTTCAAAAATTCAACATGTCTTCTGCAGGTCATAAGGTAAAATAAAATGAAATATTACAAATTCAAGCGTTGTAAAACGGCTTTAAGCCCAATGTAACGGTACAATGTTCCTTGTTATATATGTCATACGCTGCAAAAAAAATAATTATATACTTGACAATTTATATAAGGTACTCTCTGCTTGAAACAACAAACTGCAACAAACATACAATACTCCTTCAACACAAGTGAAAATTGAGTAAACAAATCACGCCTCAAACGTAATGTTTTTATTTTGGTAATTCGACAATAATTCAAATATAAGAAGTGTATAAATATTCAGATAATCATTTCTTTGTTATAAAATACACATCCGACAAAAACATTTAGCGATTTTCGACAATTCAAATTTACACAGAAAGCGCAAACCTACAATAGTTCTGTCTCTTAGTTTTAAATGTAGTAGTTTATGTACAAACCTCGACATATCTATAATTTTACTATCACAATAACAATTGAAATATTTTAAAACTTTTATTAAATCGATTACTATAGTACAAAAATAAATCGATTATATATAGCAATATGCTCTTGCGAATAAATTGTACGTTATTCTTGATTTTACAAATTTTGTCATTTTAGTATTAAATTAATAATCCTTTAAATAATTTCAAATTAAAATAAGACATAATAATATTCTTTTTTAATACAAATTTAAACAAATACTTCAAAATATTAATTTTATTAATAGCCACAAAGGCGTTTACATTTATAACATTCTAGAAGTCTCATAAAATCTATTTGCAAACAGTAATTGGTGTTATGAAAAAATATAAAACACATCGACAATGCTCTATTTTTTCTAACTGACTACGCTATTGACCTAGCAAGGTCTTATCAGCTTCGCCAGATTACAAGGCTTGTGTTTTCATAAAGTACAAAGATTACGTTCTTCAAACTTTCCTTCCCACAGATCTTCATAAGTTAAGAATTTTATATATTCTATATTTACTATTTTAACATGAGGGCGACATCTTATATTTTCTTATCAACAATTAAATTAGAAGTACTTGTCGCATAGTTAATTCACCTATTGGTTGTTTGTTTATAAGGATCGGTAGAATTCATTCATATATATATAGTATAGGCCGCATAAATAAGCAAGCGGTTTACACAGGCACATTCGACTATACAAAAACTCTTATTAAATTTCTTTAGATAACATGTAACTTATTGCGTAATCTCCTTAAATTTTGCCGAATCACCAAAAATTCAGGATAGTTCAGTTGAAATCAGCTTACTGACTGAATTGGCACAGCCCGAATGCGAATGAAGCACGCATCGCATCTAAAAAAAACAATCCATTCCACATCACTAAAATCAAGATATACATATGATCGAGACAATTTCATAAGTCACATTTGACACCTATCAAACTACTGTCATTTGTCATACTACCTAGCGGTGCGTTGATAAAATTAGATTAAATTAATCGATTCTAGAAATTGATTAATATCCAATTATAAATAACTCAAAATATTATAGTTTAAGTCATGATCTCTATACGTTTAAATAGTATGACACTATCACTATAGAGAGGTAGTTTGAATGTTACTCATCCGATACAAAATTGGGTTTTATAATTGAACCTCAAGGAAGTTATAGACGGTTGCTAGAGATCAATAAAACAAAATCATTGTAGAATGTGATAAACACCATAATTATATCACGCAGAGATAAATAAGTAAAAGCATTTTTTTATAAACATATTTGTCTAACTTCAGTTTTGTAAAGCGTCACGTTTTAGGATTAAATTCACCATTTTTTCCTAAAATGATAACCACATGAATAAAAATCACATGAAATAAGAATAATAGCATTAATAATCATATAAAATAATAACTAATTACACTCAATTTTAAAATTATTATAATAAATCGCAACCCGAAAATCGACACAAAGCTCGAGACATAACGTTGTACTATCGTCATAACAATATGTTAATGCTGAACCAATTGTTATATGGTACGTATTTACTATAACGAAATCAAATATGTGCTTTGAAATAATACTCAATGTTATAGTAGATAACTTAAGTTTTTCTTGTTATGTGATTAGTTACTCATGAGCTGTGATCAAGGTTACATAGGGCGCGTTCCATTAGACGTTTACAACGCTCACAACACCCTTTTCGTCCGTTCCACTAGACGACCGCGATCGTTAAAGTCCTGTCGAAAACGTCATTGCTGACGTCATAACATACGCTCACGCGAAGCGCACGGCGCACGACGCCCAACGTAAGGAGGTCGATGTGAGCAACGACAAGATTGACGGGATTATCAATAAAGATGGCGACCAAATGTCATTATTTGATACGGTAAAGAATATTTGAATTAAATAACATATTGCACTGAAATACATAAATGAAATATGTTAATTAACTTTTGATAATTTTACTTCTATTGCAAAATGTTGTGAATGCTAAAAGTCAATGTAGAAATTAATTTGTAATTATTTCATGGGCATTTTATGTTTTTTATTTGACCAAAAAGATAATTTTTATTTTTTTATGATATTTAAAATAAAAAAATAATAATTATACATTGTTTTTTTTTTAATATACTTAAATGGATTTAATAATAATTAGAATTTACTGTTCAGACTTGTAAATTAACCTCTTTGCTTTATTTCTTCTATATCGCCATTTGTATTATTTGTTTGAACGCTCAAAACGCCCATAAACGCGTTCCACTAGCGTTTACGATTGTAACGCTCGAGAGTAAGTGGAACGGGAAAACTCGCGGTCGTGAGCGTGAGCGTTGTGAGCGCATACTGGAACGCAGTCATAATGATATACGAAAAACGTCAAAACTGACCTATCTAATTGTCCCGAGTATAATATAAGAGCTACGTTACACAGAATTAAGTGACTCTGAAAATGACAAAAATCGACGTATAATGAGAATAACAAACAAACATTACAATTGTTACATATTACAAAAACATTATGATAAAACTGCGATAGTTAATACTCAACATTGTCACGATATATCGCCCGCTTATTTTTATTGACATTTCCAAATACGCTAAAAGGCATGCTGAGGAATCTATTTATCACCCGTACGCGTACGAACGCTCTTGTATTTTATAATTTTAATGAACTTAATAAATAAAAAATTAACGAATACGACACACAACAAGAAAAAATTCAATATAAATACAATTAAATAAGACAAAAGCGCTCGTACGCTTAAGGGATATTGTAACAAAAAAATTCTAGCAGGACTACAACATGGTTGTCTGTCTAAAGAGCGCTTCCTGAGCCGGTTTCAATAAACTACATAGAATATATTAAATAGGTCAACTGTTGGTGTCGTAATTTATATACATAGATATATAAGGCTATTATTGAATTTTCTAGCGATAGTAAAACAGCATTTCTCTCATTTTATTAACACATAAAATTACTTTCCGGCACAAGTATTATGTGCTAGAAGGAAAGGCAAATGTCTCATAACCAACGTCTGCCAATTAATGTTAAGAAGAACGTGTTCTCATTGACGAATTCAATAATCGTAACACATAACATAGTATTGCTGAATGATATAAATTAGTAGAAAGCTTTCTGTAAATTTCACGCACGCACAATTTTTCAGCCAATGAGAATACTGATGCTCTCAACTGATCACACACGTGTAATAAACTGGTCATACGCTGTGTCACAAACGAATTACAGGCCATGTAATTAACTGATTACATGTCGTGCAATAAACTGGTCACATGCTGTGTAACAAACTGACCACATATCGAGTAATAAATTACCCGCTGTGAAACAAACTGATCACACATCGTGTAATAAACTGATTACACGCCATGTAATAAACTAATTACACGCCGTGTAATAAATTGGTCACACGCTGAGTAACAATCTGACCACACATAGTATAATAAACTGATTACACGCTGTGTAACAAACTACTTAATCACACATTGTGTAATAAACTGATTACACGACGTGTAATAAACTGATTACTCGCCATGTAGTAATCTGTGTACAAGTCGTCTAATAAAAATGATCACAGGGCGTGTAGCATCGTCTGTGTATGGTTGTGTAAATACAGCATTACTATCGCATAAACTCTGTGTGAGTGTGTATGTATGTTTTTTTGTGTGTGCGGCTCCTAGTGCTTCCGTCAAGCGGACCAGGGCGCGTAGGTTATGGCTCAGTTGTATATTTTGATCGCTTTCTCTAAATAGTTGACGCGCGTGCGTTTCGGCGTTTTGTTGATGTGTTCGAGCCCGAGCCACGGCCTGGCCGTCGCATCTGAAAGGGACAGATCTTAATTAAATTTTAGCACGTATTCATTGTCCGATTGTTTTCTTTGACTGTTCATATATCACCTCAAAGAACAATTTTTTACATGGATATAAAAAAACAACACAGCCGAAATATCTTGACTGATAGAACTTTAACAGTAAGTAAACTTTGATCAGCGAAATCGTTTACTTTGTCTTAAAAATGAAACGATTCGTAGTACGGTACATATTATACAATGTTTGAATGAAGTTAGAAACCTTCACGATTCACCAAAGTTTTACATTCCGTGGAATGGCATAGAAACTGAGTACAAAAAAAACCGTCGAATGGCATAGAAACTGAGTACAAAAAACCATTTATTTTAATATATGTAACATAGATTGTACTAGTAAACAGATTAAAAGAGAACATTATTACTTTCCTAAAATAACTACTACGATATATAATTGAATTAAAGGCGACGAAGGCAAATCGACTGCACTGTATATAATTTACCATGGGATAGTATTAATACTTACTCGCGCCACTACTTGGCCTGAAGTCGATAATATTTACTGTCGCTCCTTCACTTATGTAATTAGGTCTGCTATTTGTAACAACAGCAAAATTGTACTGAAACAACGTTTTCAATAAAACATATAGCAAAAGAAAATATTTTTATCACATTTTTCATGAACAAAGCAAAGCAAACATTAAAATTTTCAATGAAATAAACGTTTGTATCAATAAACGAAAATAGAAACATCAAACTTGATACTTAACCAATCGATTTATTCACTCGATGATGTTACCTCATTAGTTTATAGCAAATTATGGTACTATTGCTTACCTTTTCCCACTCCTTGTCCGGTATGTCTAGTTTCTTTTGCAGCCTGTCCTTTACCGCCTGGAAGGGCTCGTTGTGTTTAATTCGTGCGTAAAACGGTATACCAAAGGTCGCGTATACTTGTTTTTGGAAATGAGCACACGGTACTAACATTTCGTCCTCCTGTAACCGATAATGAACATATAGTTACAAGAAATGCAATTTTTAAACCATTGCAGGTTGTAGCGGGTAATATCTGCCTTTCCATACTGTAACTAAAGTTTAGAATCTTCTAGACTTCTCTGAATTTTTTCCGATGTATTTAAACCAGATAAATAAATCTACCACAACCACGACTAAAAATTAGTCTTTGAAAATGCAATGGGACCCCAAACTTAATAAATTCCAGAAGCTTTCCAAGATTATTTAAAAGGAATATTTAGAATAATATTCTAGAATTTTCGTAAACTCTTGTGTAATGTATGAGAAACTTATAAATTACAGGTAATTTTTATCTATATCCAGTAGGAAAGACCATGTCGATACTGAGTTATGTTATAAAGATTGAACAGGTATAAAAGATGGAAAACACTTTAATCCCATTCGACACGTTTCTTAACCGTGGATAACTAAACATTTGTCCGTTCGACGACGTCCTTCTGCACGAAAGTCGAGTGTACCTAATTCCGCGTAAACATAATAATTATCAATAGATTAATTAAAATGTGTTGCAGATTGACGTGTAATCTCGACAATCGATTACATTTGTTTCGCTGTGTGAGCACCCGCTCGCAACGGAAGAGTCAACATCGATCTGATGATAACCCGGTGACGAAGCGAAAAACGTGTAATCGATTGTCGATATTACACGTCAATCTGCAGCACATTTTAATTAATTTATTGATAATTATCATGTTTATATGAATTATACAAAATATAATTAATGTATACAAAATATGTGTTTATTAATTAATTGATTTTCTTTTTGTTGTGGTTAGACGTAGTAGTGGTCAATCAATTCCAGGCGGAAGTGCAAAGTAGCATCCACCTTAGTATTCAATGATGGATTTCCGCAAAGTAACGCCTTCTTCTTCAATCAAATATCCTGCATCCTACTCTACCTTCTTATTAAGACTAAACAGTGAATCAAGCGATGCGCTTGGGGTCATACACTAGTTAGGATGTGATTTACAGTCATCCCTGGCTACGAATTACTTCAAATTATGACTGAGGCGTGATATCAAAGTTCATCGACCATTCAAAATAGATGTCTTTGTGAATGCTACATTGAATGTTCTAATGTATCTGTCCAAGGCTAGGCGACTGGCAAAACACCATTGCATGAGATTCAAGCAAGCTATTTGGGACGATCACAATCTTGACATGTGTTGTCGCTATGTGAAATCGTAATTAAATATTTATTTTATTTTATTTGGTTGCTAATTAACAGAACTTACATGCCATGTAACAAGTTCCAATTTACATTAACTAATATTTAAGGTTTCATTTGTGTAGTCTGCTTGACGAATGTTTATTTATTACGTAACAATTAATATAGATTAGTTGACTAGAGTTGATAATGCGAGTCGAAGATTAACCAAATTTGGGCTTTATAAAGGCGTATTCAACACAGCACATATGACAAAGTAAAAATCCCCTGGCACTGAAAATATGTATAAGATGTTTATAAAAGCACGACACTGAATCGAAATTAATGAATTGCAGCACTGTAGTTAATAATTGGTAGAGTGAATTCTAAAAACAAAAGTGACCACCGAGATGCCTAAAACTCAGACTTTCTTCACTGTCATGCCGGCTTACCAAGCAGCCATGAGTCATAATGGGGCACTAATACCATGTCTTACTTCCTGGTAAAGCAAATTTATACTAGTCTCAAGTTTAAAAGACTGCTTTTATTTAAAATCATTCTACAATCTTTAGAAACATTGCAATTAAAATACTAAATGTAGGTCAGAAACTATACTAAGTGAAAACAATGTATAATTGCACCAGAGCTGGGAAAGAATTTGTCGCCGGACGAGAACCGATTATTACCAAACTGTGAAACCTATATCATCATTATACCGTGGGTTAAGATGCACTTTATATGACATTTATTTAAGCATAAACAGTAATTAAAAATTAAACGTTATTGAAATCAAGCTCTCCTAATTTATGTCTCTTCTTTCTATCTATATATCTATTATATTTGTATCTCTCTCTCGTCAGTAGAAAAGTACGTACGCATTATGCGGTTAGCCGCAATCCGGCCAGCCACGCGGCTGACCGCAGGATGCGGTTGCGCTTGCGGCTAGCCGGGTGACGGCTAGCCGCAGCCGCAACCGGAAGGTGCGTTTGAGAAACCGTCGTGACTTGCGGTTGAATTGACTCATTTCGAAGATACACGTCGAAGCTTTCACAGCTATTTCTTATAATTATTCGCGTTACGTAAAGAAAAAGAAACAAATAGAAAGGTACTGTGTGCATCCTTATTTGCAAACATACGATGAGAGCAAGTAGATTGTAAAAAACAGTAAAAATGCTCGATTGCTAGCCTATTTTGTATATCAATAATAACATTTTCTTCATCGAAATAAATATTTAAATGTCTGTAGTCATCAATAAAATGCGGGAGCATCGATGAACATGTATATAATCAATAGAGAGCAACCGCACAATAGCACAATTCGCATAGTGTGTATAGCAACCGTCCGGCTGACCGTCGGTCGGGCCGCAGCACTCAGAACGACCGGAGCGGTCGGCCGGCAGCCGCATCGCAGTGCGTATAAAAACTACTTTTTCATACATATTTTTGATTGCGGTCGTCCGGACGGCTGGCCGCATTGCGGCTAACTGCATAGTGCGTATGTAGCCTAATTATTTACACATTTTTGTAGTTTCATTTTTTTTCCTACATACACTATCACTCTGTCTATCGGTTTATAACATAATTCTTTCTCTCTCTAGCCAAATATCTATTCTCCGATCTTTGTTTTACAAAAACACTGCACTAACATTATTCTTTGAAATGTTAGTCTGATTGAACAAGTTTTGCTTGAAGAAGTAAAGCAGTGTACTCACTTGTAAGTGTAACTCGTCTCTGGGGATCTCCTCTATTCTATAGAGTTTTGGAGGCGATATTGTCACTTGGTCGAGTGTCAATTCCGGGTCAGGTCCTGGTAATAATTTGTGACAGGAGACCTCTACAATTCTTAACCTGCTCGAAAATAAGAAAAATTAAAGTTTTTTTTTCTGTAATCTTTGCTTCATTTTACATTTTGAAATCGTTTAAAGGGATATCAAATTATTGTGAATATAAGAAATTCACAATACCTATAATATATGACATTAATGATCTTTGTAAAGCATTGTTATAATTTGTATAATTTTTTTATAAACAATGTAAGCTCGATCCATTTAAGGGCACTCGATTTAACGACGACTCTGTAAAACCTCAAAATTACTTGGTTTTGGTGCATCTACCAAAAAAATTTAATATACGTATTTCTTCAGCATGTAATGACAACTCTTAATTACGTTATAAGATGGGCACTCTTAAGTGTTGCAAAATAGTATTAACATTGTAATTTTTTAAATCCCAATTATAATGAACTAGCCTCTGCCCGCGACTTAGTTCGCGTGGAATAGATACACTAAAACTAACACGTAGCAGTTCTGAAAAGGAAAAAACATTCCGATTTTGAAACATTTTTTATCTGTGCTTCGCTCCTATTGGTCTTAGCGTGATGATATAGCCTATAACCATTCTCGATGAATGAATTGTATAACACTGAAAGAATTATTCAAATCGGACCAGTAGTTCCTGTAATTACCCACTACAACATCACAACATCACAACATCACAAACTCACAAACTTTACCTCTTTATATTATTAGTATAGATAAATTATGTTAAACGTAAGATTAAGTTCTGACATCGTTAGCAATATGTATCCCATTCTGCTGTATTAATTACAAAAAAAAGCCAACCTGCCAGATCCCTCAGGAGACATTTCCACAACCTTGGCCGCCTCTTCCAGTATATCGGCAACTTTACCACCCTTATTAGGATATAAAATTAATTCCTTATCCTCTTTGTAGTTTGGGCCGACCTGAAAAATGATTGCACATAGAAAAAAAATTTTTTTACTGAATATACGACGCTTAATAAAAAAAAGACGCATATTCAGTTCTCGTCAAACTTTTTAATTGTTATGAATATAGTTGCACAAACCACATATTAAGGCATAAATACTAATATATAAAATTGAGACAACTTAGGGATAAATAAATATCAAATTTAGAATCCTATATATTATAAATTAATTTTCTATGGTTACATTGAGAACATCCAGCCAAATTGCCGAGGATTGTACAATTATACAAAAAAAATATTTAAAAACGGGATGGTACAGAAACGTGACGCCATATTGCCGTAAC
This sequence comes from Antheraea mylitta, assembly GCA_014332785.1. Classification (NCBI taxonomy): domain Eukaryota; kingdom Metazoa; phylum Arthropoda; class Insecta; order Lepidoptera; family Saturniidae; genus Antheraea; species Antheraea mylitta. The sequence continues at coordinate 5,841,246 of JACEII010000009.1, forward strand.
GGACTTCCGTTACATTGTCATCCAGTTACCTCCTAGTCGCGCCTAAAGGAGTTTTACTTCAATACTTAAAAAAGTTAATACATACATGCAATAAATTTTGTATAACATTTCTAAACATTTTAAATAGTAAGCACATTGTTGAACTATATAAAATGAAGTTAAAATTAAAAAAAAAAATCTCACCCATAAACATTTAAACTGTTTCTTGTTGTCCAATTCGTTAACTTTAATAGATAATATCTGGTAGAACAATTTCTTAGGGCACTTTGGTTTACAGTACACTAACAAATCCTTAAGTATTCCGTCGTAAGAGTATCTCAGGGGTAGCCCCGGGGTGTCCTTGTAACTGCAACAAATTTTAACACAAACATAAGTATACCAAAGTTACTAATAAACTATTGTAACCGTAATCATATTAAATCTAGCCGATTTCCACGACTAGGACCATATGAAAATACTCGCCCGGGGTAGTACAGAAAACCGTCGTAAAGTAACAGTACTTGCATTGTTGCGTTTCGTTCGATCAGTGAGAGCTCCGAAGGCTCATCTCCTGTCCTCCTCTTCTCTCCCCATCCCCTTTCCCTCATTACCCCTAAACACAGGCTGGCAACGTACTCGTGACTCCCCTAGTGTTGCTAGTGTTTATGGACGGCGGTGATCACTTAACATCAGGTGACCCGCCTGTTCGTTTGCCTCCCATATGACATAAAAAAAAAATCAAATTTCTCAAATAGTTTTTCAGATAATTCATAATCTCACAGAAAAAAAAAACCTTTATTATATAATAATTCAAGAAACGTTCGATAATCAATACTTCGATAAAAGCGCCAGCTATCGATTCTAAACTTTGTTATTTTATTTTGTGGCACTGAGAAAACATATTTTTTTTAATAGAAGTTCATAAATATGGATCTTGTTTATAACTATTTTGAAGCATCTATCAGAAAGTAACATAGCTATATACCGTCGCCTCGACAAAATAATGTATTGTTGTGAATATGACCTAAATTGAATTAATAGGGAAATAACAACTTTACTAACAGATGCACCAACATATATAGAAAGTATACACAGATTAAATTATACTTTATCATTTCAAAAATGCCTTAAAACAACCAAACTACATAGCACTAAAGCAACAACGTTCATTTTCTTAATATATTTTCATTATTTAAATTACACACCAATATTATCAATATCAAAGATTGATATTCCGATCTACAACATTATGATGACAATTTCATTAACCATTTATATTTGTAACTCTATAACTAGTAGCTGATGCAAGTAATAACAACACAGTAACAACATCTATAACTCTTTCAGTGAAGTTAGATATTCCTGCTTTTTTTTAATTATCATAATAGGTGCCAATCATGAAATCGAAATTTTAAAGTTTAAGCTTACTTTACTTAGTTAATCTATAAGTATACTTACTTTTGACACTTGAAGAACTGTATTAGATAAGGGTCGACGTTGAGCCTGTGTCCGACTGCTCGCGCCATCTGGTCGTAGCGCATCTGCATCGACAGCTCCATTGTGAACCTTATTGCGAAAGAAACACGGTTTACATAGATCAAACACTTATCCAACATTAAATAGGAACGCCGTTTTAATTTCTCTCATCAGTATTCCTCTAAAAAAAAACTATATTAAGATAAATTACTTTACGTCAGATTTTTAGGATAAGTACCAGACAATTAATTCATAATCTCGTGTTCCAAATCCAAAAAGACATATATAATTTTTATGTCAAAAATCTATAGAAATGGATCAGACCATCTATTGGAGTGATGTCGCGTCGTCACGCTATATGATTTGGAAATTTTATTTTTGTATACATATTTATATATCAATTATCTAGCAGACCCCAGCGATTTTGCCCGTGCCTGTTGTACCTTTATAATACCATAATAATTTGTCTAACTAGTTCTAACTTAATTTCTAAAGACCCTTTTTCATAGAAATGTAATCATTTTAAAAAGACGAATTCTCATACAAATGTTATTTCCCTCTTTTACCACTTTAACAGTGGACTTTTCAAAAATCTTTCCTTAGTATTCACCTGAAGTGTAAAAAGAACCTCCGCGTGGATATTTTTACGACCAGAAATTGGAACTGTATTGATGTCAGTCAGTTACTCTTTTAAATATACCGAGCGACTGTTTAGTCGCCAGCAATATATTTACATGAGAATCATAAGGCGATTTTCGTACTAAATCAATAAAAAAATTAGTGCTTGATAGTTGACCTAATTATATCGAGAAACGCAAAACCTATATACACTTAACATCAGGTGATTTACGCAAAAAAATTTATTTGGTTTAATAAAGTAATAATGCCATGTCAGCAGTCTGGCCCGCTTCGCGCACCTCAGCTTGCACCCTGGTTCCCATTGTTCGACCGTACGGCGTTCCCACGACAAGCATTCACGTATTGATCAACCTTGAAAAGGGCCCCTTTAAAGTTGTTCATTGAAGCTAGGTCTGATTTTTTACGTTTAAAAATATCGTTCCCATTCAAAACAAGCTTTAACTAAGGTTTTCTTTGTTGATTATTAGTATTAGTTTTGCTGTTATTATGTTATATGTTAAATATGACCATGAACTTAACACAGGATTGAAGGATGTGGCCTTTAAACATTCACCTTGTATAAAAGAAGGATATTGAGACATGATAATTATGAACTCACCCGGGGTCATTTGGGACGGTTTTATCGACGAACTGGACCTCGACCTTGTAGAATATGTACTTGAAGTAGTCCTGGCAGGTGGGCAGCTCGAGGTCCTCGTGGCGGTGGTCGGCGCGCTCGAACACGATGATGTCACCGTCCATCAGCTCGTCCAATACCTGGCCGCGTGCACACGACTCAATCCGAGGGTAGGCAGGTTTACGCACACGCAAACGTTCCGACCGGGTGGTTAAGCGGACTACCACTACCGATTCGGTACAACACTTTCAATTTCTTTGTAGAGAACTGATGACTAGTAAGTTCTAAAGGCTTCACGAAAGATTAGACGCTATTACAAGTCGTTAAAACTCAATAGTGATACGCCCATTTTTTAAAACTCACGCAAATAACCAATGCCCGTACTCATGTGTGAGATCATCTTCAATTAAAATTACCTATTTACGTCAGTGCAATGCATAATGCGGAACAAACCACTGTGCGCTGTTGTTAACTTCTATAACCTCGATATGAATAAAAATCAATAAAATCAAAATTAAGAGTTTAGAATACTCAATAACCATCTCAAACCCCAATGCTCCTATTGCTCAATACTTACTCGGTAAAAGTAATAGAGAAGGTCAGGTTCTCAGAGTCACCTTAAGCCAGGACAGGGCTCATAGTAAGTGGGTTAAGTAGGCATGATAAGGTGTTTGTCTCTGATGTGCAGAGGATGAAATAACAGGTATGAATAGCTCTCTTAAGAGGAGCTTTAACTTTCCCCTCTCTCGAGCCCAAGACTAGTGTGTGGGGAAGAGCCTTATCTAAGTCGAGGATACCTCGCCTTGCGGAAAATTCGGATTTAGGCTGGAAAGCCAATACACTATCCTGGGGAGACAACCTTATTAAAAAAAACTGACAGGCGACTTTGGAAAAGACGTTTCCAGTCCTAACCATAGGAGAAGAGGCGGGAGTCTCTTATAATGTTTGGAACATATAGCATCTTGCTCGTAATTTAAAAGTGTTTCATTAATTTTATTTATTGTACTGAAACGAGGTATCAATTTACGAAATATAAAGTGTTGTACCGATTTCAGGAACATATACATATACTAAACTAAATGTTACTATTTAAAATATTATAAGAGAAATAGGATAAAATATTTAAAATACATACAATAGGAGATTCATTAAACAAAAAGGTGTTAAGCATATAAACAAAAATATATATACATTAAAGTTAATATTATCAAAGCATGCCGAAGGATTTTAAAATTTACGTAAACATTAATGTATATAGAAAAAAAAGGTACAGATACAATGGGTTTCGATTGACTATATTTTAACCAATCATGAACATTCATATTTAAGAGACTGACATCCATTTGATTTTAACCAATCATGAACATTTACATTTAAGAGGCTGATATCCATTTAGTTATATCCAATCATGAACATTCATATTTAAAAGACTGACATCTAATAGATTTTAACCAACCATGAACACTCATTTAAGAGACTGACATCCATTTGATTTTAACCAATCATGAACATTCACATTTAAACGGCTGACAGCCATTTAGTTATAACCAATCATGAACATTTATAATTAAGAAACTGACATCCATTTGATTTTAACCAATCATGAACATTCACATTTAAAAGACTAACATCCAATAGATTTTAACTAACCATGAACATTCATATTTAAGAGACTGACATCCCTTTGATTTTAACCAATCATGAACATTCACATTTATGAGGCTGAAATCCATTTAGTT
>JACEII010000009.1:5845704-5880370 GCA_014332785.1 Antheraea mylitta
TTAGTTATAACCAATCATGAACATTCATATTTAAGAGACTGACATCCCTTTGATTTTAACCAATCGTAAACATCCATATTTAAGAGACTGATATCCATTACTCATTGAAATCGCCTGCGGACTGTAATCGCATGTAATTTAGTTAATAATTGTTAATGGTAAACTTTTGGTTTATCTAAACAGATGCATGTTTTAGATAATTTAATATTTATGGTTATAACTAGTAAAATAGGAAGTGTTAAAACAACATTATGATGCGATTAGACATAAATATGTAAGACAAAGATATCAACAGAGGAGATGACAATTATGATTTTAAAAATGTGCATTAAGCATAAATATATTATTATGTTCATATCAAAACTGTTAATGGTAATATAAAATTTCTTACTTTACCTGTTTGAAATTTTCTTAGGACACACAAATAACTATATCGTGAATGTGCACAGTAATATAAAACCGATTTTCGTAATAACAACAATTTTGACACAAATTTTAAATCACATAATTATTTCATTTTTATAGAATATTCTCTATTATGATTGTTTTTGAATCAATTTTTGACTTTTATATATGTATTTAAATATGTTTATTTGGTAATTTATATAAAGTAACTACATTCAGAGTTCTACATTTTATAAAATAGAATAAACAAAAATAACAATAATACGCAACGTTTTTTATATACGTATACATAATATGTAACTATAAATGAAAGATAATCAAAGCTTAAGTCTAATGAATGATGCTATAAGATAAAACCAATAAATAATACCTTCTCGAGTGGCTCATTATAATTGTTGATCTTCTCCACGAAATCTGGCTTTATTTCTTCGTATAAGATGAGTGGAGTATCCGGCGGGAAACCTACAACATAATAGATAACTAATATTATAAAGAGGTAAAGTTTGTGAGTTTGTGACGTTGTGAAACGTGATATTGTAGGGGGTAATCTCAGAAACGACTGGTCCGATTAGAAAAATTCTTTCATTGTTATAAAGTCATTTATCGAGGATGGTTATAGGCTATCTATCATCACGTTAAGACCAATAGGAGCGGAGCAACAATGTAGAATGTTTAAAAATCGAGGTGTTTTTTCCTCTTGGAGTTTTCACTGCATATTAGCCCAAATTAACTATGTCCACGCGAACAAAACAGAGATAATAAAGATTGTTATGAAATGTGATTTTAATTGTTCATTTCCATTTAGAACTAGCTAATAACCGCGACTTCATTATCGCCGAAAGGGTAAAACTAAAAAAGGAATGTAACCTATCAATTAGTTTTTGAGTGATACGTCTGTAAGGGTCGACGTCTATCATTCTTTTTATGTAAAAAAAAATAGATTAATAAAAACCCTTTATGACGACATCATTTACAACAACATACCGGTTATAATGACGCAGAACAAAGGTCTAGGCTGAATGCTATAACTCGAAAACGTCATCGTTTTTTACGACTAAATATGAGTAGTCTCTTCGATGTCGTCATAACAGTTTTTAATTGTATAGAAAAAAAAACACTAGAATCCACATATGAAAATATCCTGGTTAAGAACACGTAGTTCCCGTAAATAGATATAAATTTCAAATATTATTAAATGTGCCGTTGAAACAGACAAGTTTGAGTCATCGATCCTGGATACGAAATCCAACTGAGACTCAAAATTGGCCATATCAAACTTTCTTGAATCGTTTGAGTAATTAAAGTCCATCTTCAAGAGTTTTCAATCCTACTTTATTGGATGGTATGTAGAGCGATCAGCGTTGCAACCGATTTGAGTTCCATGAACATCGAAATTTCTGAACAACAGAGCGAATATGAACAAAAAGGTAGAGATATTTCACTGGATTGCAACTACAGTATCATCTAATACCTTTAAACAAGCAATTCTTGCTTATTTATATATTGCTATGCCATATATTCAGGATCTTGGAAGCAGCGTCAGCGATTCCTATGAAATTTAGTATGTAGGTGTAGTTTTGTGGACGATAAATCGATTTACCTAGATTTCATTCATAGGAAATATTTTTATCTGAGTTTTCAGGCAACGAAAAAATATAGGTAGAATATAAAGATAAATTTCGCCTCTGGTGTCAAAACAGAAAGTACTCAGATGGAAACCCGCTGCTTCAAAGATCCATCTAACCTCAGTTCGAATCCGAGTGACAGCAAGACATGTCTTTCTTTAATATTTTTGTCTTTGGGAAAAAAAATGCTTTGTGAGTCAAACCTAACAGTTCATTTTAATTAAAAAATGTTTTTAAAGAACCGAGCGAGCTAGGCTCTGTCGTCCAGGTACTAAGGTATAAATGTGATTGTGAGGCTATTTTATTTTTGTCTGTATGAGTACAATATGTGTAATACATAACAAAATATGACAATTATTGTGCTGCAGAGTAATTTACCTACGGATATAACATTTTTTTATATAAATAACATTTAGCATTTGACCACAATCTAACCTGATGTGAAATGATGTGGTCCAAGTGCTTAGCACGTTACATCTAACAGGCTTTCAAGTACAGCTGCCAGTCACAACTTTAAGTACTTTACTGTTTATGTTAAACTAGAGTGTGTTATCTAAGTAGGCGAGTTTAGAAAAAGCCCACCATAGTTTTTTTTTTAATTGTATAATGAAAACCATTTATCGGCACGTTTTGTCAATATCGGTATAATATCGACCGGTTTGCTCACTATCAGCAGGAAAGGTTAACCACAGTAGAGTATACGTTAAGTGTTTTGGCGATAGATTTTCAACTAGGGTGTGTTGTCTAACCAGGCGGGTTTAGAAAAAGCCCACCATAAATGATTTTTAATTAGATAGTGAAAAACAATTACCGGCACGTTTATTCAGTATTGGTATGATATCGGCCGGCTTGCTCGCTATCGGTAGGTAATGGTGACCGCAGTAGTGTATACGTTTCTGTTTCGGATCATAGTATTTGAAGAACAGGACGACATCGTTTTCCTTGTCGAAAGTAGGTAGAGCCCCGAGCCCAGAGTCCGGAGGCAGCATCTCCAGGAATATGTTCCAAGGGTTTGTGTTCTCCGATACATCGGCTACGGTCTTGTGTTGATCGTTGATGATGTCTAAACAAGTTGGTCTGCAAGTCTGTAACACATGCAGATGCATTGAATAAGTAAAATTACAATTTCCATGTCGCAGTGAGTACATTGTTTATTTTTGTTGTTATTATTCAAGAATATTCTCGAATAACATACAAAGGATTATGGAATAAACAAAAGAACCCCAACTAATATTATAAAAGCAAAGATGAGTTTAATCGCTATATCTAAAGTGGAAAGGCCCTGCAGACTTTCTCTTGACTTGATAATTTAAAAAAATAATCTAGAAATAGACCGCAGCGCCAATTATGAACCTTAACTGGCCTCATGAATAACTTTTTCTAGTGTTGAAAACCGCATGAAAATCCGTTCAGTAGTTTTTGAGTTTATTGCAAACAAACAGACAGACATGACAGAGGAATTTGTTTTATAATATGCAGAGATTAATGCTAATGTTTTAGACCCGTAATGTTAGTTAAGTAGTTTAGTAACAAAAATAATACCAATTTAAATTTACATTAGAACTGCCTATGTCTTCAAAAAAATAAATAACCTGGTTAGAACGTGCGCTGAACGGCCAAGGCCGTAACTGTTTCAATGGATACTTGAAGTTCTCAGCGAGCATCTCCATTAGTTCTGCGACAGTGGCTTGCTTGCGGACACGGAATACACGGAAATGGGCTCGCTCGGGATCGTACAAGTCGTTGCCCTGGTGACCGTCAAATGCTTCTTCCAATACCACATTCACATTCATATAAAGATGGGCCTCGTTACGCTCCTTACGTCGAATCTGAAAAACCAAAGGCAACATTTATTTCTAAACTATAACAAAGCAGCCTGCGTTATTATCGTTATACTAGTAGTAGTGAAGCTGTTAAGGCCTTGCTAGATCAATAGCGTAGTCAGAACGAGAAAAAAAATAATCGCTATACTGCGCTTCTCGTGGCAGTTTTCCCATGCGCCTGCGTGGATGAGAAGGCTTGTTCATAAAAACTTCAATGTTTTATATCGATATTTTAGCCAAAAATGAAACAAAGATAAATATGATGAAAATGTTTATTTAAAACAAGGTAAGTGGTATATAGTGTTGTTAAGTCTTGGAAAGGGGTTCAGAGTTGCAAATGTACAATTAAAATAATTAGTTGAGGTGTTTGCAATTATCAAAAGAGATGCGACATTGTTTATAAAAAAAACATAGATGTAACAACATCGATGTTTATGAATGATGTATCGATCTTTTTTCGATGTTTTGATGTCTCGAAGGTGAGTAATATTTATTTCACGAGATAGAATTTAAAACCAATAATTTTGTCAACTCCTGCCTTAAGTGGTTAAGTAATCGGTTCCTTTCTAGGTTAATCGTAGCCCATTTCTTAAATAAACTGCAAATAATACAATAGATGATAATAATAATAACACATATGAAACATCGTTTATAAATAGCGATGTATCGTATTTATCGTCAATGTCAGTGGTGTTTCAACATAGATATATATAAGATAGTAAAATATGTTTATGAACGATACATTGGATAGATTGGTGTTCTAAATTCTTGATGTACGATTTGTATTCTTACGTATGACTACTGACGTAGGAAACAAGTGGGTAGGGAATACAATAGATGGCGCTCCACATCATAAAGTATCGTTCATACAGATCGTCGTATCGTCGATGTTAAAACATCGATGTATCGATGTATCCATAGTCCTCGCGCCAACGGCCAATCTGTGCGCGCGACGGCTCCACGCTCATTTACGCGCGAACGCACGCATCCCTCTCTTTGTTTATTACTATACTTTTTGTTATTAATTATGAACAACACTACTGTACTTACATAAGAATAAACTGTTAGCCCTGAATCATAATCTCATTTCCATATTATAAGGCACACACCCCTCATAAAACCAAATTAATAAACAAATACAATTACACTAGCCTCTGCTGAGACTTCGTTCCTGTAGAATATTTACTTTAGACTAACGCTAACACGCATCGGAAGCTCTCAAGAGGAAAAAAAAAACGTTTTTTAAACATTCTTCATTGGTGCTCCGCTCCTATTGGTCTTAGCGTGATGATATATAGCCTATAACCATCATCGATAAATGAGCTATATAACATTGCATGAATTTTTCAAATCAGACCTGAGAATACCCCCTACAACGTCACAAACACATAAACTTTTACCTATTTATAATTTTATAGTTGTATAAGAATAGATATCGAAGTTAAATATTGAGAAAATTAGACATCGTGGAAAGTATGGTACGAGTGTAACCTCTAGAATCCTAGATTGTTAGTTATTGATAAACAATGAAATAAAACATCAATATAGAAATAGCCAGGAGCAAAACAGTTAAGTACATTTACCTACTATATTTCTGAACAATTGTCGAACTTCTTTTCATTTATCAAGTTGTTGTTTACTTCGGAAGACAACCCAGCCATCGAGAAGATCGAGCAAAAATGTGTCACCAATTTAAATATTTTAGATGAGGGCTAGTCAGTCTCTCTTGACTTATCATAGCTCCATTTAGAGTCATATAAGCTCTTAAAATCAAGTGAGAAAAAGAACAGAAAAAGATAATGAAATTATTGAAATTTACATTAATAATGTACAAACAAAGAAAAATAGTAAAAAAAACAATATGTTTACCAGTAAAGAATTAAATTAAATGCAAGTGTACTTACCGTTTCAATTCTCTTTTCTTCGGCCAAGCGTTCACTTAATTCTGTTGGTATGTCTGCTTGTGTTACCTCTTGCAGAACAGTCTTCAACTGTGAATCCCTACAAATGATACACCAAAACTAATATTAATTTAAGATTTTGATGTTTTTAAAAGAATAAATTATTACGACATAAACGAGTTTTTCTTCAAGTTGCTTAATTTCCTTTCAATATGTAAATACACATTAAAGACGAGAATTGATTAATACCAATTTCTAACGATTTCATCAGAAGCTAAGTTTTCAATCAAATGAAAAAACTACATAAAAACAATAATATCTCATGCTATAACATAGTTGCTTATTAGGATTTAATATTTTACGACAAATTTCAAAACAATAGGTTTGTGAGAGGCGTACACTATTTTACGATTTTGGTATTTGGTCAGTTTATAAAAGTTAGTATAAAGAATTCCTTTTTCGAACTGACTACGCTATTGACCTAGCAAGGTTTTAATAGCTTCACCAGATAACAACAGCTTCACCAGACTACTAGTATGAAGAAGAACTGTATCGCTTTGTTTGGTAATATCTATAATTTACTTCTTTAGTGTGAGGCGATACACCTTTGTATATATATTATATTTTTATCTCTCTCTTAACTAACAATTCTGTAACTTCTTTATGATCTGAAATTCGAGACGAAAAAAAAAATTTAAAAAAGACAAACATAAAGATCTTTTATGTACATTTTGATAGGTGGCAGAGCCACGCTGAAACAGCAATGGTTTCAGCATGAATGGGTCGGCTCGTCCGGGGTAGTACCACCCTCTCACAGAAAACTGACGTGAAGTAACAGTGCTTGCATTGTTTCGTTTTGTTTGGTCAGTGAGAGGGCCAGAGGTCCACCTTTACTTCCCTTCCCCACTTCCCCCTCCCCTAAACACAGGCTGGCAACACACTTGTGACTCTCCCGTTGTTACAAGTGTCTATGGGCAGTAGTGATCAGTTAACATCAGGTGAACCGCCTGTTCGTTTGCCTCCTATGATATAAAAAAAAGATCTATAGGATTTAATAAAAGAGAGAAAGAGATAGAATATATTATAATAAATATATTATACTGTAGTGTTTCTTATATTTGCAATGTCTTTATTGCATATTGTACTATCTAATACTTGTTTTGATACTGATTTGTCTACTGTTAGATGTCAAAATTATCACCCTAAATTTGACAAAGTATAAGTGAAAGCAGCTTATCAATATATGTAGTTGTAAAGTATATCTAATCTAAGTATATATTGTTCACGTATATCGGTTATATGCATATTTTATCATTTTATAAAGACTTTACTTACACAGATAGGTATGTTTCCCTATAAAAATTAATCTAATACCTTTAAACGAGCAATTCTTGTATATTTCTATATTTGTATACATATATATATATATATTCAGGATCTCGGAAACGGCGTCATCTCTTTCCGTGAAACTTAGTATGTAGGTAGTTTCGGGGACCATAAATTGATCTAGCTAGATTTTATTCAAAGAAAAGTATTTTAACTGAGTTTTCAAGCATTGAAAAAATATAGCTAGAATATAAAGGTAAATTTCGCCGCCGCTGTGAAAATAAAAATAGCTCAGATGGAAATCGGTTGCTTCGAAAATCCGTGTAACTCCAGTTCAAATCCGAGTGACAACAGAAAAGATATATACAATTTTTTTTTGTAAAAAATGTTAATTTTATAAGGCAAACCAACTAAATTATTAATATTTAATTAAAAAATGTTTTTTATAGAACCGAACTAAGCTCGGTCGCCCAGGTACCATTACCTAATATAAACAAGCATGTAGGCGTTGGTGCAATGGCGCACGGTCAACGCCATGTCCTCGTCGTGACCACCGTAGTTGTATTCGATGGCTTCTTGCTTCGTGCATCGGGACACCACATCGTCGTCGAACTTGCACCACTATTATCACGATATATAGATTATTAATGCTTTATTTTATAACAAATCAATCACAAAACCAAACCCCTTACATAGAGATTACCGTCTGAAACTTTGCAAATATTTTTCAAGTTTTCAGGTTAAAACTAATATAGGTATTAACTACTACGGTGTTATTACAAAAAAGTTAAATACTTGGTTTAAAAAAGGTTTCGTACGAAATGCATAGTTGCGTTATCCTTTTTTGGCAAGTGTAACCTAATGCAACCAAAGCGAGACAAGATATAAGCAAGATGGCGAAACATACCGCGAGAGCGATACATCTAAAACGTAACCTTTTTAAAGCAAGCGTTTAACTTTTTTATAATAACACCGCTAAAGTTTAAATTAAACTGGAGCTAGTGAATGTTACGTATTCCTTTCTCACTGATATTCATTTGTTCTTAAGACACTAATTTTATTAATTAGACTATGCGCAAAGATTTATCCTCGCATGAACAGAATGAGGGGTGCATCTACCATTTTTGCATTATTATAATTGAATATATTATGTATATACCTATATACAAGGAAAAAAGATGCTTCTAGTAATACTCTTTTGTTCATCTATTAAAGTTTAACCTTTTTAGTAAAGTTAATTTAAAGAAAATATAGGTGTAGTACTTCGTTATATTCACAAGTTTTTTTTTTTTAATTTCTTAAATTAATATTTTATTTATATCCAACCCAGGGCACCGGTATGGGCCGTTCATAAATATATTTAGGTTATCATATAGAGTTCAGCCAAAAATTTAGCAAAAGTTATCTTGAATTTGAAATCTCATTTTTAGGATACGTTATGATAGAAAGTTATTCGTTTCATATTTATGAACACCTCAGCAGCCGTATCTTTGTCGCGTCCAGTTTTATATTAGTCTGGAAAGTGATTTCATTATTACTAGTGTCCTAGTTGTTCTTCAGTTGTCGAAATTCAACTATAATGAAAAGTACAAACTTTTCTCTTTACAGCCTAATGCATAGAGTATTGAGTATTTAGTGTAGAAATGTTGTAGACGTAAGTAACATAAAGTATGAGAATTAATATGTTTACATATGAACATTTATAACTCGTGATGCACTATTGATAGGGATTAAGAGAAAATGTAGTGAAGAGGCAAAAAGGGAGTCGTAAAAGTTAAATATTTTATAAATGGGTCCTTAGAACGACAGTATAGAACAGTGTTTCCCAACGTGGGGCGACGTACCACAGCGGGGGCAATTTGATAGTTAAAGGTGACAATTTAGAAATGGACTCGACACGACCTTAAGCCTTTCGTTTTGAGTTATTTAAACATAATTCTAGATAACGGTGACAAATTTAAAAAAAAAAAAGGCAAATTCTTAAAAAAAAATGCTGTAAATAATTATTCGGTATAATTTCGTTTAACGTTACCAAAATATCAACTGGGTAATTAGAGTCGTCAAGTAAGTTTTTCATTATGTTTTGAAATTATACTTACGATGTTTTGATAACACTTTCAAAGTGATTTCTTCTTAAAACTTATCATTTATACTTCTTAAAGGGACAAAACGATTTTTCAATATATGAGAGGAGGGGCATAAAAATTTTAGAAATGTAAGGGTGGGGCAAAAAGTTTGGGAAACACTGCTACAGATCTAGATAAATAATCATATATTACCTTCCCATCGCCTCTAGGATTAATGAAAACAACATAATGCCCTCCATGATTGTCTCCAGAGTGCACAAGCACAGCGTGTAACGTGTAGTCGGCAGGCGTTTCGGGTTTTTCTTGAAGATACGCATCTAAGTTGATATGTTCATAGAATTCAAACCTAATACATGAAAAAAAAACCTTTACATCCATGAAATAAGCATATAATTTGTTTACATTAACTAGAAGTGATCATTATTATAATGGATATTATTAGATCCGAAATATATATGTATATATCTTTATATATAAATTTCTTCTGTATATGGATGTGTCACTGAACTCCTCCCAAACGGTTGAACCGATTTTTGATGACATTTTTGTTGTGCTTGATCCAGTGGACCCGGGAATGGTTTAGATTCACTATTGGACCCGGTAGGTGGCACTGCAGTAGAGTTTTAGGATTTTTATATTACCAAAGCAGGACAACGCCAGCCTGGACCGCTAGTAACTTTATAACAATTTATGTTTGTAATTTATTTATAATGTTAATTACTACGCCCGGTACCGCTAAGACACACCCGAGAGGCGAGACTAAAACGTCACCGGAACATTATTAGATCCACCATATTAGATATACATAATTCATATACAATCACATAAATAACAACAATTTGCTACTTAATATTATCTTTGTGTTACTAATTATATTGAGGAAATGTGAGTAAATAGTAATTGCTTTGACTTCCACAGTTCGACATATAAAAGGCAAGATACCGTCGATCTACACGAATTCCTATGTTAAAAGTATTGTAAGGCGAAGCTTTGCCCGGGAAAAATAGTCATAGTGTCTACAGAGTGATAATGGATTTCTTGACCGACCGCCGGAGATATACGTATTTTCTAATAATAATTATAGATTTATTGTAATAAAATAATACTAGAATATAATTTTCACACCAAGTCGTGAAATTGTTACACATAAAAAAATTTAGCAGTGTTCTAAATTGCACAACAATGCTATCTAGTGACAAATACCATATTTTTTTATTCTTCTAAATAGAATACAAAAAAAATAGAAAGACCGTGACTATAAACACAACAAAGACAAACTGAAGTAAGAGATCTTAAAGATTGCAAATATATGACTTACAACTCCAAATCTATTAAGATGAATATGTCTAGATACAAAATTTTGAGACTCACTGAGATTAAAAAAAAATTCTAAATCAATACTAAAGTTACCTGAAATCTTTTAAAAAACTATAGTCTCACCTATCATTAAACTTCACGGAGCTATCTGTAATCGGATCATATTGAAACCGCATTAGGTGTAGATGCAAAACGGGAGGGAACGAGGCAAAAATCACTCCCTTCTCGGCTTCTTGTAAGCCGTGTTCACCTGCATCGTATTTATTCTCGCCGTCTAATGTCTCTGTGCTTATGTAGTCTTTGAAGGATTCATCGACTGTAATGTAAATTCTTCATTAAAATATCATGATTATTACCCATATTTTAAATCCATCCTCGAATTGCATTCGGGTCATCTAATCATATTTGTCTAACTTTTGACATAATTCACTTAATCTATAACACTAGACTTGTAACTAACTTGACCAGTCGTCAACTAGACCTTTTTTTTTAAAGAGGCTACAAATGCGTGTCACCCATGGTATTGCGGGCCGCAAACAATAAATATTTAGGTTCAATATAAAACGTAATTTCAAATTAATCACATATTAATGAAATGAAAAATGGTTGTCCAATAAAACAAGCTCGGTATAACATTTATATCATAAGGAACGCATTGCAGTCTGGTTATCTGGGATCTACTTAATTTACTCAGCATGCTCATAGTTTTTCAGATGGGCACAAAATTTAAAATAGTTGAAAATAAAGTATAATCGTGTGGGCCAACTACAAAGACTCGGCGGGCCGCAGGTTGAGTATAGCTGACCTAGACATAACGTTAAAATATAAAGTAATATAGTAATATCTACTATAATACTATATAGTAATTTATAGTAACATATTATGGGATAAACACAAAAACAACTGAACGGATTTTCATGCAATATTCACCAGTACATAAAGTAATTCATGAGGATGGTTTAGGTATATTACTTGTTAAGGTGTTTTCTCCCTGGGGCAGGACAATGTCCGTCGGGGCCACTAGTATATTATAATTGTAAAATTATATTTGTTAGTTTCGAATATTTATTTATGCTTTAATCTTGAAGTACTGGACGAATTCTAACGAAGTTACGTTAAAATGTAATCCCATCCTCCTTTTTGCCACAGAACTACATGGTACAATGGACAGGTGCATATCACTACTTATTCACGATAGCAACCACTCCCTCAAAGAACAAAGTTCAAAAAGACTCATTACTGATGTCTAGCAAAATTATGAAAAACCTGTTTATAGTAGGATACCGATAGTTATAAGCATGAAGATTTAGTCAATAACTTTGACCAATTATAATATCGGATAACATACAGATTATGATGACATATGCGTCATTAACAAATGCTAGAGAATAATAACCAACTATAATAAGTTAGACCAGTGTTTCCCAAAGTGGGACTCACGCCCTACAAGGGGGTAATTTGATAGTAAAGGAGGCAATTTAAAAAAGTATTCGACACGATTTTAACCCTTTCGCTTTGGGTTATTTAAATGTAATGATATATTTAGATAATGAGATATTGGTGACAAATTTAACAAAAAAGGCAAATAAAAAAAAAGGCTGTAAATAATTATTAGATATAATTTCATTTAACGTTACCAAACTATCAACCGGGTAATTAGAGTCATGAAGTAAGTTTTTCATTATATGTTTTGAAATTTTACTTACGATGTTTTGATAACAATTTCATAATGATTTCATCCTAAAACTTATCATTTATATTTCTTAAGGGAACAAAACAATTTTTAAAGATTATAAATTATGTATGGGGTTCATAATTTTTTTTTTTATTTTACTTTGTTTAAAGGGGCTTTTATTCCACGGATCATACCAGCCCCATTGTTCCCTAATCTTACTAGCTCTATCATGAGAGTCGCTGATGAGATATCATTACCAGATCATACAGTTCCCTAGAGTTACCCGAACAGGATTCAGCCAAGATGCTTTGACAAATACCTGTGTTCTGGCCACTACTTTTTATACTACTTATCAACGATTCTCTTTCGATATGGTTTTTAGCACACTCCATCATCAAGTGATGCACATCCTCAAATTTTGTGCATACATCGCAGTTGAGAGATTCAGCTTTCCTCATTAGGTATGCAAAACTTCCCGATGGATAGTGCCCCGAACGGAGTCTTAAAGCTACCTTAACATATTGTCGGTTTCGGTTACACTCATTAAACCACGGTATATGAAGAGGCTGACACTGTATTGTTTTGTACCAGATGCCTGTTTCTTTACTTCTCTCATCAAAATATTCTTTCCAATTATTATAAAACCTCATAAAAATTTTAGAAATGTGAAGGTGGGGCATGCCCTAAAAAAGGTTGAGAAACGCTGAGTAAGACCAAATGGGGTACACTTGAAACGTGTCTAATTTATACCACCAACCATTCCTGTAAATCTACTATCGCGACAAATTAAGGTTGTACTCATGACCGTTTAAAGTTCACAATACTCACTATTTTTCTTTCCTTTTATGTTTAATTGTATATCGTAAAATGTTTCCACTCTCGTGCTCGATACATTTACATTCTTGCACTTAATATATGATGTCATTTTCCCTTCAAACAACCTCGGCACCGTACCCTCCACGCAAGTTCCTTTCATTTTACTCTCCAACTTATCAAGGAGTACCTATAATTAAAAATTATGATATTTGGAATGAAGCATTAGGGGCTATTTTGGTATTACGTAAACACTAATAGGGGAGGGGAGGGGTCTTTCGTTTGCTTATTTTTGATGACAGTCAGGATGGGGGGTCTGGGAGGTGATTACGTCATCAATATTGATATAGTTAAACAAAACAGATTTCAAAATAAACGAGTAATTAATTACATACTAAATCCTGTAGGTGGTAGAGCGACGCTGAAGCTATTATTGGTGTCAGCATGAATGGGTCGGCTCGTACGGGGTAGCACCACCCTCACACAGAAAACCGATGTGAAGTAACAGTGCTTGCATTGTTGCGTTTCGTTCGGTCAGTGAGAGCGCCGGAGACACAACTCCCCTCCCCCTCCTCTCCCTACTCTCTCCTCTCCTCTCCTTTTCCATCTCCTCTAAACCTTCACCCTTTCTCTCCACTCCACCAAACACAAGCTGGAACCCACGTGCGGTCCTAGTGTCTATGGACGACGGTGATCTCTTAACAAGAGGTGATCTGCCTGTTCGTTTACTTTCTATATAATATTTAAAAAAAAACGAATGTTTACGTAAGCATGGAAGATTGTGCATACGTAATACTAGTAGGGTCCCTTGTTAAAATGAAAGAAAAACAACGGTAATAATACATTAAAAAAACATTTTTTTTTAATTATGCTGTAATATTACAATTCCTGTCAATTATATAGCCAGTGAGTGATAAGGAGAATTAACTAAAATGCATTTGATAGTTTTCTCCACTAACAATGTAATTTTTGTAGTGTGGTCAGTATTTTAGAATCATGTAAGCAGTTCATGGAAATATGCTTTTCTAATATTAATTAAGTAAAGAAAGAATATATGTGAGATATAGAAAAAAATTTGAAAGTTGGAAATAAAAGAAAATATAGTATTTTTGTGTTCCAAAAGAGAACTTATGTTCTTGTGAAACAGATTAAATAGATATGTAATTCGATGACAGACTAAGTTATTGCATTCTTTTTTTGCATATAGAACATTCCAATCATTATCTTACCCTCAGAAATTCCTGAACATCATGCTGCATAAAAGAATCGAGTGTCTCCCAGCCAAAACTTTTAGTAAGCTTCTTAGTGCCGACAGGCTTATCAGAAAACTGAAGTTCATAGAATACTCTTTGAAGTGCCAGTGCCACAGATCTGAAGAAATGACATTACATACAAACAAGAAGTTTTAAATTAGCTATAGACTTTTTTTTTATAATACTGTACCTAGTGCTATCATCGGATTCCGTGGGCATCTTGTATACCGCCTTACGCAACTGGTTTGTGAAATAAAGTGTTTGTAGTAAAGAATTCATGTAACAAGTGGCACCCTGATTCTTCAGACCTAAAAAAGACTTGATTAGCATATTTATTTATAAATACAAAGAAATAAAAAGAAAGCGACTAAGAACAAAGGAGGGTTAATATTTAGCTATATCTAGCACTTTTTTTTAATTTAGGTATCACTAAAATTGATGGCACACTTATAACAGACTGGCAGGCCCAGCGGACGTTGTCCCACCTTAATAATATTTAAAAAAAACCTTGACAAATTGTATACACACAAATTCTAATGAATACTACAATAGAAGTTAATTATATTGTGGAATACTATAATTTCTATTGATTATATTAATATATCATTAATTTGTATTAATGATTTCTTTTTGGCAACCAATCTTGTACATTATTACTGTCATTCTCGAGTATTTAATAATATTTCGAGTCACTAGTGATTATTTCAAGGAACTTTCTAAGGAGTATTTTTAGAATCTCTGAAGTTAAACTCCGTGGTATTATTTTCCATCCAACTTCCCTTATGCACAATAACTGACCTACATTGTGTAAAATGCCACCAGTTAATACACAATACAGTTTCAAAATTATGAATATATACAAATATTATAAAAAGGCAAAGTTTGTAAATTTGTGATGTTGTGAGTTTACGATGTTGTAGGGGGCAATCTCAACTACTGGTCCGATTTGAAAAATTCTTTCAGTGTTATATACCTGATTTATTGAGGAAGGTTATAAACTATATAACATCACCCTAAGATAAATGGTAGCGGAGCACTAGTGAAGAATGTTTCAAAATTTTGGTTTCTTTTCTTCTTGAGGGCTTCTCCTGCATTTTGTTGTTAGCCCAATGTAACTATTACACGCGGACGAATTAGCAGGCAGAGGCTAGTAGAATATAAAACACAAACTAAGATCTGGCAAATAGCTCAATAAAAAATTTACTTACAAACAGCCAAAGAGAATATAGTGCCTATTGTAAATAAATGATGTCATTAAACTTGCCTACATATCCAGTGTGTTTTTTAGAGTCCCAGGACACGCCGTGAGGTGCTTCCGCTGTAACGTGCACCTCTAGGATAATCGAGTCGTCTTTTATGAAACCCTTCTCAGGGTCGGAAACATCGTTCCACGCCATGAAATGGGAGAAGCCCCAATCATTCTCTTTGCTGGAAAAAATGTTTTAAATCGTTATCTTATTATGTAAAGTATCCGGACGACCGAGCCTGCTTGGTTCTTTAAAAACATTTTTAATTAGCATTTACTATAAAAAATATATTAAAGAATACATCTTATAATTATAATAATAAAATTATTTTTTTAATTAGAATAAACTGTTAGGTTTGCCTCACAAAATTAGCATTTTTAACGAAAAAAATATTTTAAAAAAGACTTTTTTTTATGTCATAGGAGGCCAACGAACAGATGGGTCACCTGATGTTAAGTGATCACCACCGTCCATAGACACTTGCAACACCAGGGGAGTCGCAAGTGTGTTGCCAGTCTGTGTTTGGGAGGAGGGCGGGAGGAAAGGAAGGAGGAAGGGGAAAGGGAAGGTAGGTGGGTCTCCGGCTCTCTCACAGACCGAACGAAACGCAACAATGCAAGCACAGTTACTTCACGTCGGTTTTCTGTGAGAGGGTGGTGCTTCCCCGGACGAGCCGACCCATTAGTGATGAAAACAATAATAGCTTCAGCTTGGTTCTACCACTACTAATATATATATATCTATATATATTTTTTCATTGCCTGAAAACTCACTTAAAAAAAGTGTTCCAGGAATGAAATCTCGTTTGATCTATTTATCGTCCCCAAAACTACCTACATACAAGTTTCGCGGAGATATATTACGCCGTTTCCGAGGGCCTGAATATACACAAATATAAAAATATACAAGAATTGCTTGTTTAAAGGTATTAGATAAAGTACCAGATCTGCCGTTGCGTGCACATTAAACATTGGAGAGATTACATATAAATTATCTCAGTGTTACTTCCTGGATACTTTGTCCGTAGCCAAGATAACTATAGCTTATTGATACCTTTTTAAATATAAAATTATTAGAATTTTAAGACACTAGAATTTATACAAACACTGAGCATTTAGCCATGGGTATTTTTTTGCCGAGGAGAAATTGGGCTACTAGTGTGACGATGCTTAGGATTTTCTAGTTCTATAATGAATGCAATACTTTAGCAGTGATATGTGTTCATACAAACAGATATTTAAGATTTTTAGATATTTCTAAAATTGATTGAAATGTTTATTATTTGTTACTGCAATCTGCAACATTATTTTTACAAAAATCTAAAATGTACCGACACTAAACTCTAAACACAGGCTGGCAACGCACTTGCAACTGCCCTGGTGTTGTTAGTGTCTATGGACGGCGGTGATCGCTTAACACTCGGTGACCCGCACGTTCGTTTGCCTTCTATGACATAAAAAAAAAAAAAACAAAAAACAAAAATGTACCTGTAAAATAAATGCTGAATCTTCCTGAAAAAAGGTTCAACATCAGGCTTCTGAGGGATAAGCCTTAACTCAGCCATGGCGTAACAGGACCAACTGGATGATTCACTTTCCCCGTTACACTGAAGGAAGAAACCCAAAGACTTCTGTTGTTGCCTATCAGGAGATGGTGCTTGACGAGGCATTGCCATAATCTTCCAGGGTAGATTGCGAACGTAGCATGGCGGCGAGAGTACAGAATCCTTCATGCTTCTGAAGTTATGTACCGTGAAACGGAACGTCGCCTCGGAACGCGCCTCGTCGTCTTCCATTTCTGCATCGAGACAGGCAAGCTGTAATAAAAATGAAAGTAAGATATCGTGTAATATTTCCATCGTAACAGTTTTGACGTAAGGATCATAATTGTAATAAAACGAAAAGTCATCAAAATTCAATATTCACTAATAAAAAATTCACATGAGAGTACAATTAAATAAATATATATAATAAATTGGCTTCTGTTCGCGCCTTCGTCCGCGTTGAATAATTACTTTGGGCCAACGCTAACACGCAGCAAAAGCTCTTAAAACAACACCTCGATTTTGAAACATACTTAATTGGTATTCCACTCCTATTGGTCTTAGCGTGATGATATATAGCCTATAGCCATCCTTGATAAATGACTTATCTAACAATGATTTTTTTTATAATATTAGTATAGATAGGTATACTCTTATTCTTCTAATCTAGAAATCTATACTTAACATACGGTTCTTTGGACTCAATCTGCTCAGAACAACTGAACGTATCAGCATATCACTATAACCATTCGAAGCGTAATGTTTCATAGATAGTTTTTGATCTACTTAATTTTGAATTTTATCTAACTTCTTATTCTATTATTTTTATATTATACTATTATATCTAGTGTAACTTGTTTTTTTTTTAATAACCAAACAAACTAACTAGGAATTATTAAGTTATGTAGATAGTATATAGTTCATTAATCAGCACTGGTTAATAGTGTACCTGTGGATGTGTTCCGGTAGCTATTTGAGAGCCAGTTCTGTAGGTTCAAGTCTAAAGACAACATTGTTGTTTAATAGCAGATGAGATTGTGGTCTAACGCTAAAACTTAAAGTATTTAAAAAATATATAAATGGACTAGAAAACATGTATTTGTCCCCCAAAAAGAACCCTAAGCCTAAAGGTTATGAAATGGTAATTCCTTGATACTTTTGTGGTACACTTTCTTCCAGGTTTCGGCGACTTTAACGAACATTTAATTAGAACAGCTCCTATAAAAAATGTATAGAAAATGAAAACCAAAATGCGCGTCTTATAGACGATCCGTCTTCTACAGAGAGAAAACGAAAGACCATTTAACACGATCGATTCAATGCGTATATGAGAACAGATTACCATCTTATACTATTAGTTGACCGATTTCATTATAGGTGTTAACGAGATTTATACGTATGGCGTAAAGAGCATTACACTGTAAATTTCTCTTTTAATATTACTACTTGCAGCATTCAGTTTTAAGTAATTCCACTCTATAAGTTCATACTTTTAACCCGAATCGATTAAGTATTAATTTGCAGGCTAATGTATATTAGACAATAGTTACATATTCATCGCAAACAAAATAGGTACAGTTCTATGAATTTCTTATGGAAGTGTAATAAAAACCGGTAATGTAAATGAAATGCCATCACAGAACCAGATAATAAGTTGAAATAGTGAAAAAAATTAGAATCGACAAAAAACGTTATATCCATTAATCGTAACAAGAGACAGTTTTAGCAATACTGTTCCTAGCAATAATGTAAAAAAAACATCTCATTAAAAAAGTTTAAATTTGCAGTTTACTTTCGCGGTAAAATACAAAAAAAAATATTGACGTACATTAATTTCGCATATTAATTTCTAAAATTACACAAAAAAATTTTGAAAAAAAAAAAGAACTTTGTACATGTATGTCCTCGACAGTTATCGAAATGTATCTATCTGCATAGATTTTCTTCAAAGACAAAGAAAAATTTTGTAAATATATATATTTTGTCAACAGCAATATTTTTATCAGTGATTGATATCGTGCATCTGAAGTAGACCATTGTATAAGATTGTGTAAACATGTTCTCTTTTAAAAAGAGTAGCTAGTAAATATGTTGTA
Source organism: Antheraea mylitta (assembly GCA_014332785.1). Lineage (NCBI taxonomy): Eukaryota > Metazoa > Arthropoda > Insecta > Lepidoptera > Saturniidae > Antheraea > Antheraea mylitta. Next base: position 5,864,816 of record JACEII010000009.1, read on the forward strand.
AATGTCTCGCTATCTATATAAATAAAAATCGATGTTGAATGTATATAAGCGCAATACTTCATAACGCCTACGCCTTTTTTTATTATTTTTTTTTTTTGTCATACTCGCAATAGTCAGGACAAGTTTATATTAAGGAAAATGCTTCTAAAGTCTTAAGGAAAAGTGAAAAGTTGTAGTTTAAAAAAGATAAATTAAATTGCGAATCACTTGTAATTTGCTTTATTAAGTAAAATTTCCACAGTAAACCCTACAATGTCACAGAGCATAGAGAAAGAAGAAATAAATGTAGGATGACAAGTACCAGTTGACATTAAGAGGCGCGTAATTCAAAATACATTTAACAAAAGATCTCCATACAAATAATGGATAGAACGAGTAAAACAGTAGACCGCAGATCTTAAAAAATATTGACAAATTAATGTTCAGTTTCGCTATCATTTTATTTAATTACATGATCCTACCGTATAGAAAACACGTGATCTAATTTTCTTCATTAGTACAAAGAGGCGAGGCCGGGATAGGCAGTTAGTTAATCATAATTACGATTGTAAATGGTAATCTTAATAACATGGTATTTATTCCATAAAGCTCTCCCCTGTCAGTTACATTTCACATACATATATTTCAATCTCATATATAAAATAGCATATGGATATCCAAACATAGACATCTCTGAGATAGTTTCATCTGATACATACTTGATGCCTTGTAGAGATTGAGGATGTACGTACATTACTAATTATTAATCATGTCCTTATCAAAAACAACCTACACCCTTTACATACAAATGACTCTATTTTATCTCAAAGTCACATCTAAATGAATTTTAAGTAGACATTTAAACTTACAGTTAATGCAGGTGTTTGTTTTGTAAAATACTTAAGTTTCCGTCAATAATTTTATTTATACGCTGTGTCCACCTACAGTTCCTCACAATAAGGATTTAAGCTCAATACAAATAAATAAAAACTTTATGATGCCCTGGTCAACAAACTGTTGTCAGAATAAGTTTTAAAAAATCCTATTTATTACATTTGAAAAACTTCAACAATATCAAATTATATTTTTAAGAAGTTTAAAAGTATTATCTGTCATTTTGAGATCTGAGTGTTATAAAATCAGCAGAGTATTAAGGGGTAATATTGTGTTATCTATTTTTTTATAATTATTTTCAGATGATTTATGGAACTAAATAATAGGGTGCCTCTAGTGATACAATGATATCATTGGTAATCGGAAAGTTGTTCATTGGATAATTTACGTCAATATTAGTAAATGAGTCCAGTCTTTGTACTCCTTTCAAATCTACTCATCTAAAGACTATTTCATATTACGCATTCATTGTGATTGTGTAAAATTTTATTTTTAATGATGTTTGGAAGTTATCTGAAGTCTTAACTTCAGTATCCTGTATCCTAATACAGCGTCTTAATTTGAAAATTTTTATAAGTATATTATTAAATAGTTATCAATAATTATTTCAGAATTCAAAGACATTTTACTATTTTCCTTAACACATTACAAATCTATACTAATATTACAAAGCTGAAGAGTTTGTTTGTTTGTTTGGTTGAACGCACTAATCTCAAGAACTACCGGTCCGATTTGAATGTTTCCTTTAGTGTTAGATAGCTAATTTATCGAGGATGGCTATAGGTTACATATCATCACGTTAAAGCCAATAGGAGCGGAGCACTAATGAAGAATATCTCAAAATCGGGCTATCTTTAGAGCATCCACTGTGTCAGTGTCAGTATTATATGCGTTGCCATGGTAACATGATAACATTCTATCGGAAATATTATGAGAGTTTTTTTTGTGTTCCTGTTCAAAAATTTATTTTACGTTATTTCTAATTCCAATTTTTGATTATACGTAATACGTTGCTATCGCTAACATTTTTAAAGTCTATTTTATGCTGCTATTCCAAAAGGTTAGTAGTAATAATATTCGTCCATCAATACAGGCGAAGGAATTAATCCATACTGCCAATTCTGAAGTTGTCAATATGGGTAGTTCTTATGTATTCTCTACCCAGTTTTCTTCTATGTCTAAAGTTAATGTAAATGTTAAGAGCCAATTGTTCTATATAGTTTCGTAAATTTTTATCTTCTTAATTTTCAAGACCCCAGAATACATGCTCTGTGGTATTCTTTTTCATTCATTTCACTTATGCACAATAAACAAACCATATTATATAAAACGCCACCAATTTAACACGATATAGAGTCAAATAACACAAGATTATGAATAAAATACAAAATCCACTACATAACAGACTGAAATCCCGCCAAAAAATCCTCAAAAAGATTATTCTACGTTAGTTTTGTTCCCAATTTTTGGTTCGTGATATATTACGTATTATAAGAATAAAGTGTGTTTATATAATATTAAAATAAATACTTTTTGATGAATACATATATCTGCGATGCTACAAATATCAACATTTTTTTATAATTCTGTCGATATGTCTGTTTGTTTATTTGTTCCGGGTAATCTCCGAAACGGCTGGACATATTCGAAAGGTTTTTTTTAGACATGACTACGCTATTGACCTAGCAAGGTCTTAACAGCTTTAACGGACTACAAATATTTGAACGGGAATTTTACGGGCAAATAACTAACTAATTAGTTGTTTTATTTTAAGCTAGCGGGTTCAGCAGACGATACCCAACCTGATAATAAGACAAACTATACCTAAACCTTGCCCAAGAATCATTTTATATATTGGTAAAAACGGCATAAAGATCAGTTTTTGATCTTATCGCGAACAGACATACAGACAGACGTGGAACACGACTTTGTTGACACTATGTTATCCATGCATTCGTATGTGTGAAATTGACCAAAAATATGTTGTTCACTGTAAACATGCGCGTATGACGTACATTGTATTTGACTCCAAATAAATATAATTGAAAGTTATATGTTTATATGTGATTTAAATTATAGCAAGGTATATTAATAACTTGATTATATCAACAATATGGACATAAATTATATCTATGTAATAAAAGTGTTAAATACACATATTGTACGATAATGTATAGCTTAACATTTTATTACTTTCTTATATAGTGGAAGTGAGCACTGAGGGTGATACATAGATAGTAGTTTAAAGTTCCAGCTATGAGGCCTATGATAAATCCCATCCCATTCGATACACTATTAGTATTCACATATATAATGTACATGTTACCTGTTACTGTAGATGATGTGCGTGTCATACTTACAAATATTTTTGAAAGAGTATTATTGTTATTTACACATTAATAACAATTTTAAATCCATTTAATATATTCAAAAAACGCGTGCGAAGCCGCGGGTAACAGCTAGTAATAAATAAATTCAAGGCCCACACTACGCAAGTTTTTATTTTTTAAAGTTTACATCAAACTGCAACATTATGTAAATTAGATTTATATGCAGAAAAAGATACCTATATTTGCTTTTTAATAATATTACAGCTAAGCAATAATGAAATACAAATATGTGTGTGTACAACAATATAATGTAAAAAATCGTAAACTCGTCCCTTTTGACTGTAGGAATGTTTTCTGACCCAGTAACATTTTTACACAGTGTCTCTAGTTGAATAAATCTTTCTTAATAAACATGACAAAAAAAACATTACCGGCATCTCTGAAGATGTGGTCTCCTGAGTCTTCATAACTTCACCCATAACAACTTCACCATTGGATCCCTTCATTAGATCGTCATCCCATGTCTTGTCTGTAACGGTGTACACAGTTTCCACTGAAAATAAAAACAAGACAAAAAGGTAATGAATTCATATATTTTTCTTGATTTTGTGAAGTTTGACACAAACTAAATACTTTTTTTGTAGCAAATCTTTTCACAGTATTTGAAAAACCAAACCTTAATATTTAAACACAGATATACAATTAAAAAAAAAATTAATACTTTTGGTACATATGTAATAAAAATTTGTTACTTTTCTTTATTTAATTAAAAATGTGGACCCAGAACTTATAATAATTCTTATATTTAAGCTGTTTACTAAAATAAAGGAAACAATATGATGTACTCCTATTTTTATGTTATATTTCTTCAAACAATCAAACTTGACAATTCCTGTCAGTTATCTAAACTTAAATAAAAAAATATATATATCAAATGCAAGCCAGTTACAATATATACTTTTTTTAAATACATTACAAATCTTTAATACTACTAAGAAATCGAAATTATTGCAATTTCAACACATTATTAATATGTTCATTACTGTAACAAATGTAGAAATAAACTTTCTGTAACAAAATGTAATCTATTGTGTAAAAATGTATTTGCAGTATTTTTTTCTTTAATTTCAATAATTTCAGTAAAATTGTTTTAATTACTTACACTATTAAATTAATTGCTAGAACTTGATACTAGCACTTTTTAAAATGTTATATAATATATCTACATATTAAAAAGAAGTTGTGAAATATTAGTTATTTATTAGTAAAAAAATTAAAATGTTGTGTACTAATTAAATATGATAGACTGTGCAATGCCAATTATATAAATAAATATTAGAACATTTCATTCATATTTATTTCAAAATAATTGTAATTAAATAAAATGTACATTCACTAGTCATTTAAATTTCAGACAATTATTTATTCATAAAAGTTGCCTATGAGATTTAAAAAAGATGTAATTTCAAATATAAAAAGGTTACTCTTTTAGAACTACAATCAATAACTTATTTAATATTAAAATAATAGTCATTAAACAATTTATTTGACCATTGGTGCTATCAACTGTACTAATACCATCAATTGAACTAATTATATAAAAAGTGTAATTAGGAAAAGGCAGTTTCAGGAAAATTACTCTCTAAATTTTATTTTAATTTTTACATTGCATGTAACAGGAAGGATAAAATATGCATATTTAATTCTAATTTAACAATTTTATAGAGGAAGACGTAAGTCTGACATAAAACCTTTACTCTAGTAGCCTTTTCCTTCACCTTAAGGCTCCAGAGCTAAACTGAAATATTAATATCTATGAAAATTTTTTTATATACTAAGATGGTGAAAGACAAGCATTTATTCCACATAATCGTAAATAGACACCACAACATATGTATTTTCGCAACCAAAAACAAATATGTACATTTCTGACCCTTTTGAAGAATATCATATACAAATCTCTAAGAATTTAAGATTTTCAAATATTATTATAGGTAAATCTTTAGATATTAATTATTTATTTATTTAAGGACAACTAGTGACCAATATACAACACATGAATTGACACTACCTATGAACAATCTACAGGCACATTGGCCTTTAAAAGCTGCCACAGTATGCATAATATACTTTTATGTTCTTTTTACTTAAAAAGATTATGTAAATGAATGATGAAAAAGTAATTAAAGAATGTGATAGTCTCCAATAATTACTTCAAAATAATGTATATTAAACTGAAATAAACACATAATAAACTAAATTTTAAAACAACACATTCTGCTTAGTAAACAAAACTTGCAGTACAAATCCATTTGTTGAAAAAGAAAAGTGCAGCATATTTTCAATTAAAACTGCATGAATATACATATATATATATTATACTGACATCATTTAATTTACACACCTTTACAAGGTTTTCTATAATTAGAATCCTACATTACAACTTGCACTTTTAGAACAAAGAAATTTTGTTACTTATTCATTTCAATGACATAATTATTATCAATGAAAATTAATAATCCTATGTAACATTGGCTACAATAATATAAACACAATTTATCACTCTGCTAAATATGATCAGAACTACCTTTGAGGTTAAGTAACAATTTATACATGCAAAAGTTACTAAATGATACAATAACAATTTATATCAATTAACCATACACATTTGCATTAAAAGTTGACAAATACACAAATATTGGACCTAATAAGTTGGAGTAGAAATAGGATAATAAATGATGTCACTCACCATCTTGAGTTTCCATCTCCTCAACTTGGTCCACATTGGAGTCGTGCTGCTGCCTGTCAGGGGCAGGCGTGTGATTCATGTTAGCCGGGCGCGCCACGGGGGACTCTCGCCCACAACTCTTCGATATTTCCTAAACAAACGGCGCACTTTAACAACAAACTCTTTTCAGGTTAAACAGCGTCACCTCGGCTTCGACCTTCGATGACTTCACTCCACGTACCTTTAACGCCAGGGGCTTGCTCCCTTTGCACTTGCTGAAAATCCGTTGAACGAATTTCAGCGAACCTTTCTCATCGACTCGATTACCCTGCGTGTTAGGGATTTTGTTCTTCTTTAACAGTAGGGAATTAATTTTTGAAGGGTGTTTACTGGCGGTGCAGCCGATGTCTGCAATTTTCAACACAAGGGGCCGATAGTCGCCAGGTACGCTAATAGCACATTCCTAATCTTATAATCATTGCCAGAATTGCCGTGTCACTTTCTTGTTTGTGGACAGAAGACGTGTAATCACTATATCTAGGTAATAAGTTATTTTCGCAAAAATAAACAAAATGGTGGATGATAATTTTAATTTCGGACTAAGATGTGTGGCCCGGTTTCATCGACGAATACACCATTTTATCATTCTCTCACATTTGCTCACATTCACCGTAGTGTTGTAATATTTTGTGACAAATTTACGGTTTTTAAGATATGTTATAAAAATATCGATATCTCAATTACAGATAAGTTACTCAGTGTTTCAATATATAGTTAAGATAACATATACCAGTAAATAAATTTTAAATATATTTTTTTGTGTCTTACGACTGAGTATGGGATTATTTATTTTACAAATATTTATTTTTCGCAACAGTCTGTCAATTTCTTTTTAACAAGTAAAAATCTTTTCATAGTCAGGACCGATTTATTTTCATTGATTGTCAATCTTTGTGAGAATTATTTGAAATTCACATTTACCCAATTATATAAACATATAATATATATTTGTTGAACCAATCCCAATTTAGCTATAACTTCTTTTATCATACATGCTAATTTAAGTTATAGTACCTGGGCGACCGAGCCTAGCTCGGTTCTTTAAAAACATTTTTGATTGAAATCTTAGTAAAAAAAAGTTTTCTATGAATTAAATCTAGCTAGATCAATTTATCGTCTCCGAAACTACCTACATACTAAATTTCACGGAAATAGTTGACGCCATTTCCGAGATCATGAATATATACAAATATAAAAATATACAAGAATTGCTCGTTTAAAGGTATTAGATAAAATACTTGATGACCCGGTGTACTTCGTATCACCTATCTTAACGACATTAAAACTATCTCTTTATTAAAATTGTGGGAAATTTTGATCGGCAATGTTTTTAAAAAGATAAGGTGAGTCTAATAGTTATTTTAAAAAATACAATAGTTTTAAGATTATTAAATAGCCTATGTATTGCCCGTTTTGCAAAAAGTGAATAGAGTGGCAGGAAAACGAAAGTACATGTCCCGGTTGCTGCAACTATCTATTACTTTATGCTTTAAAATTTGGACGGTGTATAGGATTAAACTACAGATAAATCAATTCAAGCACAAATTTACATCAAACCAAAAATTAGACACTGGAGGACAAAACGAAGTTTCCAGATTTAAATATAGCTCCCGAATAGCTAAAAGGAGTAAAAATGGTTAAAGACAGCCAGGAGCAAAACATGTTCGGTGTTCTAGTACACCCAAACTTATCTGAGTCACCAGAGCCTACCACCGCGCCGCCCGGGGTCGCATTCCGCCGAGCCGAGCCCTAACAGCACGCCTGGTTTGCGTTCGTCATCAGATTAATCGATATGTCGGCAACTGATAATGATATAATAGTGACAGAATGTATGTAACTTTATAAACTTTCGTATGACGTTCGACAGACGACTGAAATATAAACATTATATAACCAACTCTCATCATGAGAAATTCTTTTATTCCAGATACCTCTCACAGTTCTTATAAATATTTATGTTTTTTGCATATTTAGCTTTTAGTGTATATCAAAGGATAATTTTTTTACCTTGTGCAAAATTTAATAACACAGAAAAGAACATTGGATTAAGTATCTATATAAATATTTTTCTCGATCTCTGATAAGAATTATAATTTATCAATTTTATATTTCATGATATTAGGTAAATGAATTTTTCGTACATTAAAAACATTCCCAGTGCTTTATAATTACCTAACCAATGTATGAGTATATATAACCTGCAATAACTTCATGGATCGGATGGTACAAATGTTTACCAAGCAAGGATTGATAGCCAAAAAGGGTTCTATTAGGTTCAGTAGAAAATCATCTTTTTTTGGGTTACTTCGACAATTCTGAATTGTACTGTTAACAATTGATGAAATCTGAAGAGAGCAATCGACTGGAAACGGTCATATTGATCCATAGCAAAGGCGTTATTTTCTAAGCTACACATATCAATAATGACTTGTCAAATGCTCTGGATGTTTGGTTTAGACACTTTAAGCATCCACTTTTAACTTAGCTAGTTAACTTATAAATATTTTTGTGATACCAAATAAAAAGTTAATCTGTAATATAATATAATAAAAAAGCAAGCTGTACTATTTCCGCAAATCAATAGTCTGTGATTGCATTTTAAATGAATGTCAATTTTGTGCAGATTTTTTGGCGGGATTTTAGTCTGTCATGTAGTGGATTTTATATTTTATTCATAATCTTGTGGTATTTGACTCTATATTGTGTAAAGTTGGTGGTGTTTTACGTAATATAGTTAGTTTATTATGCATAAGTGAATGGAAAATAATAACACGGAGCATGAAATTCTGAGATGCCACAAAAACTCCCTGGAAGGTTCTAGCAAGGGATCCACCATCTTGTTAGAATATGGTTTCACACGATGCTTAATATTGGAATGATCGCACGAAGTTTGTGATATTATTGACTACATGACAATGGCAGTAATAATCGGAAAGATTGATTGCCCAAAAATAAAGTTAAAAAAAAAAAAATTGTGCAGACAATATGTCAAAAAGTTGTCAAACTGTGGTCAAAACATGCCAACTTTTGTCAGCTTATACTTTGTAAACATGTAATTTCATAAAATAGAGTTCGAAGTTTCTAATTTTTCGTAAACAATGTCGAAAATGTTTCCAGTTAATCATAAAACCATATTTGTACTCGATCATACGCCATACTTTGGTATTTCTTCAGATAATCCAATAGATTTGGATGTAACTAAAAGCCGCGGCCCAGGTTATGTGCCGTTGCCACCTATTTGCAAATCTTTGTGGACCTGTAGTGTAGAGGCAGCAGTTGAATATTGTCGCATTGTTTGGGACTTATTTCCAGAAGGTAAACTGGTAAGGACTTTATGTGATATTTTTTTTTATTTTAGCACGGCAAAATGACTGCACTATGCCTGATGGTAAGCACAGTGCAATCCAAAAATAATAGAGACCACCGATTGACACACTATCCATCGCCGGTCGCCACTATCATGCCGGCCTGTAAATATTGACTGTTATATTGTTTTGGCAAAACAAATATTCAGAATGCTGAACTGGTGATTATAACCTGAAGTCCAATTCAGGCACAACTTTAATAGAAGCTGAATATCGACATAATTGTAATTTTTGAAAATACTATAGCTAAATGTGTAGTTGATCCCTGAATGTGATACAAAATTTTTTTTCTTGAACTGACTACACTATTGGCCTAGCAATGCCTTAACAGTTTTACCGCACTACACTATATGATATACAAAAAAATCACAATTAGTGTTTTAATGAAAAGTAGCACTCTGTTTATTCCTGTTTGTAATTTTAGCTTGTTCCAATTAATGTTCTAAGTACTGATTTATGTTCTTTATACGTTATCAAGTCGCAAATATTAGTCGCCCATCTTATATTAAGTACCTACTCTAGCCTATATATCTGTACAGCTAACCTTAAAAGGATTACGGTCCTGAAGTCATTTGTAAGAAGTTGCTGCTCTTAAGACTTGAGTTACAATGCCCAATGTGCTGTGTGTATTCTTAGCTAGAGTAAAGCAGTGGAAGCACTGCTGTTTTGTGGCATAAGTAGGTGTTGGCAATGGTGGCTCTATAGTTAAAACTTGTACAGGCTCTACAATTTTCTATTAGACATTTTTATTGATAGTTTGTCTTATATATTAAGATTATTCTGAAGACAGTGTATATTTATTTATATTATTTGGTACTTAAAAGAAATGTATAAATATTTGTATCTCTGGTTTCGTGTATTAAGAATATAAATTTATCACAGTAAATTTGTGGATTATTTATTATATTACATATCTATATTTTTTAAGGATGACTGAATAACACAGTTAAGATCCAACATTTTAAATTTAAATACCAAAAAAAATAACACCACCTAGACAGTGCAAGAAGGGAAATCTAAGATATGTGAATAACATTATAGAAACCATTAGTATGTGATGGTTCGGTCAATTATATTAGATCATGTTACTATGGTTAATAGGTTCACGCTGGCACGTACCACCGGTGGTACGTTTTTGATTGTGCTATTTTTAATAAATAAACATTAAATTCTCATAATTTCTAATAGCACAATCGAATACATACCACCCATGGTACGCTCTACCAAAAAATACAGTCTAGTGTGGGCCACGGGTGGTATGTGCCGGTGGTACGCGCCGGCGTGAATGTGTTAATAAAAATATTACATAATGTTATTTATTCTTTAATTATTACCAAAAAATATGGCATAAATACATAATCAATTTCAGGTGAGATTTGTAGTGAGTGATTCTGCTGCCCATATTCTCAACACATGGGTTTCTTCACAACAGAATTTAACACATGTGAGTATCACATTTGTATTACTGATACAGACTTCTCTTTACAAGAATATTTTATATATAATATATTTTGTATGTAATCAGTGTTTCATGTATATATTTTGTATAAATATGGCCATGACTTTTTTGTGGGAGCACACAGTGATCTTAAAAGGAATTTCGAATTTATCGAAAAATTGCCATAAAAACTGAAAAATATGAAAAAGTGAAACAAAGATCTTGATAACTTAACATTTTTTTTTTTTGGAATTTCGATATGGAAATAGTCAAAGATTCAAATACAAAATGTAATCAATCTTTCCTAAACAGTTTGTTTTCAATGTAAGGGAAGCAACCTAAAACTATGAATATCTCATGATTTTTGTTGAATTTCCTTATAAAAATTTTATAACAGTATCTTACAATTATATAGCACAAGTACTCAAAATAACAAGGAGTACATTTTTTCACTTTTTGAGATCCAAAAATCATGGATTACCACTCTTCGAAAATTAGTGTGCCCCAAAATAGAAGTGCCAAAAAAGATCTGTATAATATAATATGCATGTTTCGTTATGTGATCAGTGTAATGTTTAATTTGTTCAGTTTGTGCTGAACATTACTAATAATGAAAAAATATTTTATGTCAACTTTTACATTTGATAACACTATTAAGAATTCAGACGATACCAAATGGCATAAATTGATAATGTTATTCATAAATACAGAGATACACAATACTACATACAGTGGTTTACTACATTTAATTTTTTTTTTATTTGAAAATTCGTTTTTTTATCTAAAGTAAAAATTTTACTATTATTTATTTCTATATCAATATAAACATTGATACATCTGTGTGAACTTTTATTTATTACTTTATATTTATTTATAGGTTTTCAGTTCTATCATGTGGTCACACATACATACACACACACACTTTTCTTTTACAAGAAAACAATGTAAATATTTTTTTTCTTTGAAAGGTTTTCAAAAATATGTTGTACTTTTTTGTTTGTTACTAATTTTTAAATCCTGGAGTGTGACGGAATTCGATGATATTTTTCTAAACCTAACTAAATACCTACTTACAATAAAATCTCTTATATATAATATAATATGTTAGAGTCAGTCTTATTATAGTCAATTTATGTAAAACTGTATTCATGTTAATTCTTGTAATAGTTACACTTGTAATAGTTGTTTTCTGTAAAACAGATATGGTAATAAATAAAAGATTATGTTGCTCATTTCCATACCTATTGGAGATAAATGGCAAATTATTTAGCGAATTACTTTATGATTAAATTTACAGATACTTAATGGATTATGTTTGGTGGGACCAGTTCGCAGAGGTGCAGGTGGTGATGTTGTAGGGCTATGTGCCGCTATAGAGTCTCTTGGTGAACCTTCACCCATACAAGCAACGGGTCCAGCATCTGAAAGAATTTTCCAGAATCGGTACATACTATTTGTTAAAAGAAAATTCATACAATTTTATGAATATGAGCATAATTTTACAGAACATCTTCATTTGATGTTTCAAATATACTAGCATTAGTACCTCTAATTTTAATTCTAGCAAACTGGATTTATTTTGCTATTTTTAGCAATTAACCGGTCCTGACTAATTATTTTATTCCATATTTTCTTTCAGTAATCATGCACCTATCGATAACAGATACTAACTGATTAACTATACTAATATACTTTGCACATTAGTCAATTAGCCTATCCTCTATGTATATTTTAAGTTACCAGTATCAACACTAATGGTCATACAAAATGTTGTTTTGAATATAGAAACTATATATTAATTGGAGATATATATTTCAGTGGCAGAATAATATGTATAACAAGTGCCAGAGACGATGACTCTATTAGGAGTCTAGCTGAAATAGCTCTTAATACGTTGATTCAACAAAATAAGAAGGCGTCACTAACTCAACCAGCCACAAGCACAGATGATAATAACACACCGTAAGTAAAGATGAATCTGCTAAGCATTACAAAATGTATTACCATAGATAATTTATTAAGTCAAGATGCTTGACACATAAGTATAGGTATAGCTGAAAATAAGTTTAGAATTATAGTTTAAAAAAACTGCACGGGACGCCTGTCGTATGTGTGACATCGAAATTGTTTTGTGTAAGTTATATGCATAAAAAAAACAAATACAGCAGAAATCAGTTATGGTATAATGAAAATATATAGCATTACAAAATTGTTCCATAAAATAATGATTGTTTATTTATTTTATTACATAAATATTCATTTTTATTAAATACAAAAATTCAAATAGGCACACGCGCGTTGTGTTTGGCGGCATTTATCAAAGAGCGCTAGGTCGTCGGCGAGGACCGACAAAACAGGTTGAATTTTATGTTTATACTAGGGTTATATAGGGTTGCAAATGTTGTTCAGATTTCAATATATTTGGTTCCAGAGTATCTTTTAAAAAACTTAGACACCTTCCAATCCTATTTGGTGTGGGAATATACTAATGAAATATAATGTATTTTTATAATAATTTCAGATTATTGATGGTTAACTACTGTCACTTAGTTATAATCAATGTGACTCCGGAAAAGGCTGAAACCAGAGTCAATAATCAACTATTGACGGAGGTAATTTATTTACAACAAATAAACATTTGAAATTGTCATCTAGCTATGTTACATAAATTATTATTTTTATATTTTGATATATTGTTTAAGTTGAAAAGAATATTTTTCTAATTTAACAGATGGGAGGAGGTTTAATGGGTGTTGAAGTCTTAGTTTCTCGAGCCAGTGCATTGGCTAATCTATTAGGACAGTTAGTGTTGCCACATTACGGTATGGCTATCACTACTGTTACGGGTATTCCTATGAAGGTAAGATGATTTTTTTTTTACTTACAATACATTTGTTAGTTTGAACCACCTTTTTTATATCATAGGAGGTAAAGGAACAGCGGGAGTGATCACCACCGTCCATCATAGACACTACCAACACCAGAGGAGTCGCAAGTGCGTTGCCAGCCTATGTTGGTAGGGAATGGAAGAGAAGGAAAGGAGAGGTGGAGATGGGCCTCCGCCGATCCCACTGTCCAAACGAAACGCAATAATGCAAGCTCTGTTACTTCACGTCGGTTTTCTGTGTGTCAGGTGATACTACCCCGGGCAAGCCGACCCATTCATGCTGAAACCAATTACAGCATCAGCGTAGCTCTACCTACAATCTACCTTTGTTTAGGAGCATGAGATTTTACACAGTTCTTTATATAACAGTTGAATATTGTATGATAATTTCTGAAACTGTATCCCGAAAGATATTTTATACACTTGTAATATAATATTGTTACATTCGTAGGTTAGTCACATACCATTTGCGAAAGTCACACTTGACTTATGCTGCAGTAGTTGCAGTCCTCTTGAAGATCCCTTTTCTGTCTCTCCTTCGTATTGGCTTCAATATCTAGAACAGAACTCTGACTAGACGCACATCGGTGCGCTTTAGATATCTTTCATTAAATAAGACGAGAAAACTCTGCAAATCTGATTACATAGTATACTACCTGTTACCCGCGGCTTCGCACTTGTTTTTTTAATATCTATCTATACTATAATAAAACTGTAACAAGTCGAAATCTGTACATTAAATATTTTTTGAAAATTTTAATCAGGGTAGACTATGTTATCGATATAGAAGCCAAAAATAATCTTTTTACAATTTTTGTCTGTCTGTCTTTCTGTCTGTCTGTCTGTCTGTCTGTCTGTCTGTCCGTCTGTCCCTATGCACACGCATCACTCTGAAAGTACTGAACCAATCTTGACGAAACTTGACATAGTGATACCTAATATAACGAGATTACATCAAATGTACTTTTTGTCCCATAAAATTCAAAGGGTTCTGCAGGATAAAGGATTAAAGTCTAGAATCTAAACCCGTATTACTCTGAAAGTACTGAACCAATTTTAACGAAACTTAACACAGTGATAACTGATATTACAAGGCTACATCCAGGATAGTTTTTGTCCCATAAAACGCAAGGGGTTCTCCAGGATATCGAAAAGTAAAAAATTGTAGTTAAAGTAACTAGACTTTTTTGGGACACCTTAGTACAAGAGTCAGCAACGTTGGAAGAACAAGAATTTTAGAGTACCTGATTCTTTTATATATGAATATATATTTTTTTGTATCATAAGAGGCAAACGACAGGTGGGTCACGTGATGTTTAGTGACCACCACCGTCTATAGACACTAGCAACACCAGGGGTTTTGCAAGTGCGTTTCCAACCTGTATATGGGGGAGGGTAAGGGAAGAGAAAGAAGGAAAGGGCAAGAGAAGTGGGCCTCCGACACTCTCACTGACCGAACGAAACACTACAATGCAAGCACTGTTATGTCACGTCGGTATTCTGTGAGAGGGCAGTATTAGCCCGAACGAGCCGACCCATTCATGCTGAAACCAGTAATAGCTTCAGCGTGGCTCTACCACCTACAGAAATTATCAATATATCAATAGACAGAATTTAGGACACTTGGTAGCGGGTTAACGTTGTATTTTTAATAGGCATTTTGATTTAATTAATTTTGATTTATGATTAATCAATAATAGGTTTAGGAACATTTTTTTTTCAGTAACTTTTAAAGGCAATTAAACAGTCAGACACATTTTTTATAAACAATCATATATATACCCGCTGATATATTTTATAAATAAAAAAAAGAATGTGGTGTCGTGGGACACCAGGTAGGAACGAAGTTCCTTCGGCTAATGTAGAATCGACAC
>JACEII010000009.1:5884028-6065671 GCA_014332785.1 Antheraea mylitta
GGGATCGAAGAGTATTGCGGCACTCTTATCGGGATTAACTTCTATGCGCCATCGACGAAACCATTCACCGAGAGTATGATCGGCTTTTTCAATGCGCTTCCTAAGAAAGTCCGACCGCCAGCCGGAAGTGTAAATAACGGTATCGTCAGCGTAACAACCTACCTCGACCCCCCGAGACCGAGGTAGGTCACTGATGAACAGATTGAAGAGCGAGGGCGCGAGTATGGAGCCCTGTGGCACACCTGAGCGTATCGGGTGGGGCAGAGATAGTTCACCATCCACTCTGAAGCGGAATGTCCTATCAGTGAGATAATCGCGGATAATATGAATTAACCTATCGGGTACGCGAGATTTACATAATTTATGGATGAGCCCTCCGTGCCAGACCTTATCGAAGGCCTTGGCGATATCGAAGAAGACTGCAATTGTGCGTTTCGGTTTACGTTTCGGATCGGCGTTAAATTTAGAGAAAATGTACTCCGTGAGGCGATGTACTTGATTCGTGCAAGTGTGTTCGGCGCGAAATCCGAACTGCTCAGGTGGTATTAATTTTAAATCTGTAATCGAGACCTGAAGACGGTTCAGAAGGAGCCGCTCGTAAAGTTTTCCTAAGGTATCTAACAGACTAATGGGGCGATAGCTAACGGGAAGCGTAGCTTTCTTGCCGGGCTTGTGAATACCTATCACTACGGCCTTTTTCCAGACGGCTGGAAAGTGACCCTGGGACATGGCCGCATTGAATACGCAGACCAATAGAGCTATGATGCGATCAGGAAGGAGTTTCAGAACCTCGTTCCTGATCCCATCGGGACCTGGGGACTTCCTAGGCTTGAGACGCTTGATGGCGGCCGAAACTTCGTCAAACGTTATCGAGGTTAGGGTATCCGCCGGAGGAGACGCGAGTGCATGCTCTACGGCTGTTTCGATAGACTCTATGATGGAAGGGTCAGTGTTATCAGTGTTTGGCGAACACTGTTTCTCTAAGCTTGCGGCAAGGCATTCCGCTTTATCTATGCTATCGAACGCGGGAGGCAACCCGGGGCCTCTGTCGAGAGGAGGCATTGGAGTGACCATATCTGACTTAAGAGTTCGCGCTAGAGTCCAGTACGACAGGTGAGACAGCTGGAGACCCTCCAGGAGTCTGTCCCACCTGTCGCCCCGGATCTCGGAAATACGAGACTTGACTGTTTTTCGTAACAAACGTAAACGATTGCGATTCTCTACAGACGGTTAAGCGTCGTAGGCTCGAGTCGCGGCGTTCTTTTCCGTGATCAATGCTCTCACGTCGTCAGGGAGTATAAAACGGCGATCGTTCGCCGCTTGTACCTCTTTCGAGGTCACCCTGACGGCGGTCTGGAGATAATCAACCAGGGAATCGATGGCCGAATCCGCGTCGGCTTTAGACACTAACACGTCCGGAATCCTGTCTAAACTACTAGACGACGGATTTTCTTTAAAATATTGAACGAGTTTCGCGTAATCAGCCACCCTAACCGACGGCGGGGTGAAGTCTGAATTGTGACCTAACTGTAATACAACCGGGCGATGATCTGAATCAAGTTCGTGTACGACTTGTATGAGTCGTACAGGAAGCGTGATATTTTTTAAGAGAGCTATATCTAATACTGTGGGTCGGCAATGATCTTGATAGTGCGTGGGTTCCAGAGGGGCTATGACGTCAAAAGCGAGAACCCTACCTAGTTCATCGAGTATTCTCCCGTTACGAGAGGTACACGGACTATTCCAGATAACGTTCCCGCTATCGAGGTCCCCCGCTATAATAACTGAATCTCCTAAATTAAGTAGCGCCTGCAAATCGGATCTTAGCAATTCTTTGTTTGGTGGCAAATACGCGGAAACTAAAATAATATTCGAGTGGCCGGTCATACCTAATTTACACACTGACACTTCCATATTGGTTAGCGCGGGTGGATCTAACGGCATGCAGTACAACGAACGCCTAAAATAGATTAACGTGCCACCCCCGCGGGTGACACGGTCGTTCCTGACTATACAGTAATTCGCGATTCTCGGATTACGCATACTCGGTTTTAACATCGTTTCCTGGATGAGGAAAACGTCAATCTGTCTATCGCGCAAAAAGTCAGCTACTAGATCGCGCTGTGACCGAAGGGATCTCGCATTGAAAAACGAGAGACATAGACCGCGTGGTTTTACTTTATTAAGACTTGTGAATTTTAAGACTTATTTAAAAGAGGGTGACCGGGCGATGCGCTGAATGGTGGCTCCGATAGCCGGGAAGCGCGCTAGAGCAGTGAGGAGACCTAGCTCCTCTTCTACCTCTACGATGGCGTAGAAGGCGAGGACCTCCTTCATGTCGTGTTCACGGAGTAAATGCTTCATCCAGTCGAATTTACTCGAGAGAGAGGATGATGAAGCATACGCCGCCTGTGGCAGCGGCGCCTGAGGCTTAGAAGAAGCCTGAGGTTGAGGTCGGGGTGCCCAGGGGGCCATAGGGGCCCGCCCGGGTTGAGCCGCGCGCGGCACAGAGGGTGGCGAGCGCGGTGAGGTCGTGGGCGCGGGCGCTACCGGGACCCGGGAGGCGCCCGGCAGGCCCGGGAAGGCCTCCATGGACATGAGAGGTGGAGGCGCAGGGCGGGCGGCGGCTACAAGTGCCCTGGGCGCCTGCCTCGCCTGACGGGGGCGCTGTGTGCGCGGTGCGCGGGGACAGCTGCGATAATTCGCGGGGTGACCCGCGTTACCGCAGAGCACACAGCTGGGAGGATCGGGAGTGCCAGGAGTGCGCGCGCACTCCTTCGTGGCGTGGTCTCCCAGGCACTTGACGCACCTGGGGCGGAGGTGGCAATTCCTCGCCGAGTGACCATAACACTGGCAGTTATGGCACTGCGACGGGGTATGGGTCTTGCGTGGGGGCTCAACGGTGATGCCGTTTAGATCGCAGACCGATGTGAGGTTGAAGATGGCCTTGCCCTCCTGCGAGCGGTCGAGGAGGACTAAGATCATGTTGTACGGGGCGCGGGTGCGTGGATGGTACATCCGATGTACCTCACGCACGGGGAAATTCTTCTCCTTAAGGGAGAGGGTGACGTCATCGACCGAGATCTCGGTCGGGACGCGGCGAAGCACTACGCGGAGGAGGTGTTCCTCCTCGAGTGCAAAAGTGAAATAGGCTAACTTTGATTCTCTAAGGAATTTTGTTAGCGCACGATGGTCGGTAGAGGTGGGACATTTAACTTGAATGCCCGCCGGAGTACTCAGGGCGGACGTATAGTTAATGTCACGTGTCTTAAGTCGATTCGAGATACAAGTCCACTGGGACTTGTCTTGGATCGTGACAGGAGGCGGAGGGCGCTGTTTCCTAACTGTGGAACCCGTAGGTTGGGAAGGAGCGACAGAGACGGAGCTAGGTCCGCCCACGCGTGGTTTAGAGACTGACGGTGTAGTCGGTGCTGGCACCCGGGTGCCATTTATATTAACTAACTTTTCGGGGGGTGTGGAATCCGAGTCAGAATCTGACGAACGCGAACCGCGGCGTCTAATGTAAGTGACGGTTTTATAACCGTCATTATCTATGTTTTGCGCTGAAGGCGCGGAAATCGCGGGCGCATTATCGGTCGCAGGCGGCTCGGTGGACGCCGCTACGTCGAGCTCCATCTCGGAGCCGGCCTCCAAGCTGGAGCTCGGTATTGGGACCTCTATTAGGCCTCTATCTCGGACGTCAGACGGCAATTGCGACAAGAGAGTCGCGTAAGAATTTGCAGTTCCCACACGGGGCACGTACTGCGTAGTTTCGCCGAATAACGCTACATAGTTATCGAAACTAGCAACGATATCCGCGTTTGGGCCCTTTCGTAGGAGAAAATCTCCAAAATGAGCTGCCTGTTCCATGTTAATGACCTAAGGGAGGAGTGGGCGCCCCGAACCAACCTCCCTGCCTGAAGGGCAGGGGGGCATGCCAAACGGTAAGCTACGGGACTATCCACTTATGTAATATATATACAAGTAAATAAAATATGTAAATAGAAAACAAATAAGTAAATAGATAGTTAATTAAATAAATAATTGAATAGTAAATAAATGTATAAAGGAATTACTAAAGAGCTACGTAAATGAATAGATAAACAACTGAGTAAACAAATTATTATACTAAGAATTAAATAAAGCAATAAATAAATACAATGGAAAGGTCTCACTCAATTTCTGGGAAAAAAAATGCAGGTGTGCGTGCACGTGTGCCCGATCGGAACAATGACGAACACTCCCGAAGTAATAACAGACGTCACTAAATCACGAGTATCGAAATCGAAACGCGCAGCACAAGGGACAACCGCTCACGTTGAGCGCCCGATCGGAACATTAAGCTAAACATTATTAAACAATATGTGTTAAATCTTTTATTATATAGATATAATATGTCCATAGTGTCGATATAATTAGTTTATTATTATACCTTGCTATAATTTAAATCACATATAAACATATGACTTCCAATTATATTTATTCTTGGAGTTCAGTACAGCGCACATCACACGAGCATATTTACAGTGAACAACTTATTTTTGAGTAATTTCACACTGACGAATGCATGGATAAGAGTTCATCACTATATAGTGTAAAACAAAGTCCTGTTCCACGTCTGTCTATATGTCTGTTCGAAAAGATCAAATCTACAGAACGCACCTTGTCATTTTCACTAATATATAAAATGATTCTTGGGCAGGGTTTAGGTATAGTTTGTCTTATAATCCCGCTAGCTTAAAATAAAACAGCTATATAGTTACTTATTTGCCCGTAAAATTCCCGTTCAAATATTACATATAGTCCGGTGAAGCTGTTAAGACCTTGCTAGATCAATAGCGTGGTCATTTTTAAGAAAAAAAAAAAACTGTTCAAATAGGTCCAGCCGTTTCGGAGATTACCCGAAACAAATAAAAAAAAGCAGACATATCGACATAATTGAAAAAAAAAAATTGTTGATATTTGTAGCATCACAGATATATTTATTCACCAAAAAGTATTTATTTTAATATAACATACACACACTTTATTTTTGTTTCTTACTTGTAATATATCACAAATCAAAAATTGGGAACAAAACTAACGTAGAATAAAGTTTTTGGCGGGATTTTAGTCTGTCACGTAGTGGATTTTATATTTTATTCATAATCTTGTGTTACTTATCTCTATATTGTGTTAAAAAGATAAAAATTTATGAAATATTATATAGGGGATTAGGCGCTTATACCTTTACATTAACTTTGACATAGAAGAAAACTACCTATATTGACAACTTCAGAATTGGCAGTATGGGTAAATTCCTTCGACTGTTTTATTGGGCGAATATTACTACTAAAGTTTTTGAATAGCAATACAAAATAAACTTTAGAAATGTTTGCGATATAAACGTAACACGCATAATTAAAAATTGTAAACAAAACTAACGTAGAATAAACTTTTTGAATAGGAACACAAAATAAACCATGAAAATATTTGCGATAGAATATTATCGCGTTACCATGGCAACGCATATAATACTGACATTAACGGCCAGCGGAAGCTTCCAAAATAGCCCGATTTTGAGACATTCTTAATAAGTGCTCAGCTCCTATTGGTTTTAACGTGATGATATGTAGCCTATAGCCATCCTCGATAAATGAGCTATCTAACACTAAAAGAAACTTTCAAATCGGACCGGTAATTCTTGAGATTAGCGCGTTCAAACAAACAAACAAGCTCTTCAGCTTTATAATATTAGTATAGATTTTAAAACTTTGCGTTCCCACTATCGATGACTCATTATTTATTTATATCGAGCTTGCATATGTATGCAATGTAATGTTTATATTTGGGAAATATTACAGACTCAAAATATTCTGAGCACATGATTACTGTCAGCACCCTATGTTATAAAGAAATTCAAATAATTAAATAAATGACTACTAAAAAATTATTAAAATACAAGTTATTTGTTCTCAGGAAGAACAAAATGCAAGTTCGAGTGCAAATTATGATGTGGAAATCATACATTCGGCAGAGGCACATGCGGGCTTGAGAGCGGGACAAACTCCTGCGGAAGCTGCGGAATCAGTTAGTGACAATTCTTAAACATTTATAAAGTAACTAGCCCCTGCCCACACCTTCGTCCTCGTAGTAATAGTTACGTTGGGCTAACGTTAACATTCAGCTATTAAGCTCTGAAGAGAAAAAAATCATGACTTTGAAACATTTTTCATTAGTGCTTCGCTCCTATTGGCCTTAGCGTGAAATATAGCCTATAATCTTCTTTGATAAATGAGCAATATATAACTGAAAGATTTTTTCAAATCGGACCAGTAGTTCCTGAGATTACCCCCTACAATGGTACAAACTCACAAACTTTACCTCTTTATAATATTAATATAGATTTATGAATAAAAATTGTTCTATAGACTTCATTCTTTTGCCTTCCATTTTAATAGTGATGATTTGGTATAAATATTTTAACAAACCAGCTTCTGATCGCGGCATCTCTCGTCCTAATTTAGATTAGGTATAGATCTACTTCTTGGGACCAGTACATTTTATCTGACTGAAAGACACCCTAAATTCTTCTCTGTACATGTGACAAATTGTATGCAAAATGTCGAGGTAACTGGTTAAGTAATGAAGGTATGCAATAATAACAAACACACTTTAAGCTTTACTATATTAACTAAAGATACTAGTGAAGTCTAGTCTTTCAGGGACAGCCATATGCTATCATTACATAGTATAAAACAATGTCTCTACCGCGTCTGTCTGTGTGTTCGTCATAAACTCAAAAATACTAAACGGATTCTCATGTGATTTTCAAAAGTGAATAAAGTGATTCATGAGGCAGGTTTTGATATATAATTTATCAAGGATTTTTTTTATAATCAGGACGGAAAACATCTGCCTGATCCGCTAGTATTCTACAGAAATGAATACTTGCGATTTGTTTGAAGCAATCATAGCTCAGTGCTAGCATGTTCAGAAATTGTTTTGGTCAATATTGTTTGATATTATGGTGTTATAACATTCTTTGGTTACATTTTTCAAATTCAGGTTTCCTTTTAGCCTTAGCTTGTCACCTTAAATGATAAGATCATTTACCACCAGTTTAGAATTAAAAAAAAAAAGAATAACTAGGTGGTACTTCGTTGGTGGACGCCTCGTGGTGCAGAGGGAGGTGCGAGTAGTTGTAGCGGGCCACTCTGGAGAGTGACTCCAGCTGATGTGGCTTCACGGCCATCAGCTTGTCTCGTCAATTTCCTGCTCAATGGACGATCGGTCACTCTTGAAGTCCCCAGGTAATTAATATCTTATGGTCCAGTGATTCCCAAAGTAGGTTGTACTGCGACTTACCTAACAAAAATATTCAAATCTGGGACTACACTATTGTTTTTTTTTATAAAAAAAAAAACATATATGTATATGCCGTATATGCCTTTTGAAACAAAAAAAAAAAGTAATATTCCAGTACAAACAGTGGTGTTTTTTGATGGCCAGGACCTCGCGACACATACGTTGAGAAGTGTTGCTATATTCCATAAGTATTAAGTGTCGTGGTTATAATTAAATTTCTCACATATTAGTGTTATTGACTGTATAAAGGTTAATTGATTAAGGAGCTATTGATAGTTTTTACAATTAACATTACTACCATTGATATTATGGTATTAAATTTATATGGCGATATCAAAATTTCTGTCCTTATTTTTTTATTGTAATGAAATTGACTATACACACCATGAAATTTAACGACATAATCGCCACGTTTGTTTTAAACCCCATCTATCCGTTCATCTTTCGTACTACATTATTAGTTGTAAATGTTTGATATTGTATTTTATAAGCAGAAATTTGTCGTTTTTAGTCATCAAAACTAAAAATAATGTTTTTCTTATTTTTTGAAACTACATTTTTTTTTTAATTTTGCACCTCGATTTATTTTAAAATCAATCAACTAATGTTACTTGATTTGTTCGTATAAATTGATGATTACAATATGCATAGAAGTTTTATTCATTGAGAAACATATTTTTATTTTAAATTATGTTACTTTATTAATGCCAGTGTCTTTAAATAACAGTAAATCTTGATGTTCCACATCCGCTAGGTGTGACGAAATTATTGTTGTTTTTTTTTTGTTTGTATTTTGGCTTTTTCCTGAGCTTTTTTGGCTTTTTTTTTGAGCATATCCATGATTTTTTTTTATTACTCAATGGAAAATTAATTTAATGTTCATAGGTGCATTTCTAGACTGTAATTGAATAAATGATTGTTGGTTTTGGAAGTATGATGTTTTTTTCTCGTGATATCCAGGAAAGGCGGTGGTCGATCTGCGTCACATGTACTGGCCGCGCAGGGTGGGGAGTTATGGATAGGTGCATTAGGAGGTCGTACGCCTTATGACGACCCTCCTGCGCTCTCAGAGGGCGCTGGTGGACGGATCGTTGATTACAGGTAATTATAATTTCCGTTACGACTTTAGTTCTTGTTTTATTATGTTCTTCTAATCCTCACAAATTTTATAAACTAACTTTTGTTTTCGTCTTCGCTCGCGATAATGTAGTTTTTTAACCAAACTTTTACGCATCCGTGTTAATATTGTAAATGCGAATGTGAGTTTGTTACAGTTTCATATCTTAATTTCTCAATCGATCACCATGAAATTCGTCACACACGTAGAGGTGCATAAAATAATATAGGTTCATTATTATTATTGTCAATTTGCTTTAACGAGAGTGAATCCGCGGTCAAAAGATAGTTTATTGACGCATTGCGTATGATAATATCTTACTGGAGTTTTGGCGCTATTTTAGATTTTTTTTTTCAAATTGAAAACTCTGTTGACCTGTAAAGGTCTTTACAGATTTACCGAACTAAGTATCTTAGACTATCATTTATGATATTGGATTTTATATTTTATTTAGTCTTGTGTTTTTTGACTCTACGTAGTATTGGTGGATATTTCGATAATATAGTTTTTTTTTATGTGATAGGAGGCAAACGAACAGGCGGGCCACCTGATGTTAAGTGATCACCGCCGTCCATAGACACTTGCACTTCCAGGGGAGTCGCAAGCGCGTTGCCAGCCTGTGTTTGGGTGGAAGAGAAAGCGAAGGAAACAAGGGCAAAGGGAGAGAAAATGGGCCTCCGGCGCTCTCACTGACCGAACGAAACGCAACAATGCAAGCACTGTTACCTCATGTCGGTTTTCTGTGAAAGGGTGGTACTACACCGAACGAGCCGACCCATTCATGCTGCAAGCAGTAATAGCTTCAGCGTGGCTCTTCCTTGATTACACAACATATCCATCTTTACATAGGCATCTTTGCCACATGTAGTTTTTCCTCA
Organism: Antheraea mylitta; assembly: GCA_014332785.1. Taxonomy (NCBI): domain Eukaryota; kingdom Metazoa; phylum Arthropoda; class Insecta; order Lepidoptera; family Saturniidae; genus Antheraea; species Antheraea mylitta. The sequence goes on from JACEII010000009.1 coordinate 5,893,371, forward strand.
TCCGTCTCTTTCGTAGGCCAGCACTCCATATAAGAAGATTACTTTTGTTATAATTTTACACACCTTCCCTTTGAATTTTAACATTCGTTGAACACAAACTACTCCAGACAACTTTTACCTATTCAGAACAGAAGAATATAATTGACAAGAGTTTATAACAACAACAGATGCCATTAGTATAATAACACAATAAATAATGTAAAATTTAATTCTACAATTTGATGAGTTATGTAGTTTTTACACATTGATATTATAACTAAAAATCTGTAGATACGCCATAAGTGCTCCGAGAGCGCCTTGTTAAAACTTGGCTAGCTAGCTTATTTTTGGCGGCTGCCATGTCAATCCGCCCATATCTGAGCAACATATAACTATTTCTTTTTCACCACTGATATTGAGAATATGCCATCTTACTTCCACGTGTTATTTAATACATTAGCTTTACAATATTACGTATGTGTGCGTTACCGTGCCCTTTGTTTTATGAAAATATCATCCAGGTAAAGTATCTATAGTCCTTTAGTTACAATATCATTGACTGCAGACAATTTTTGCCAACATAGAACCATAGACATCAGTTTATAACAACAGTTGCGGGGGTAAATTTCGCTCCCGCACACCAGACGAGGCCCCCTCAGCAGCGGCTTAAGCGCTCGCCTTAGTAGTCCGGTGAAGCTGTTAAGACCTTGAGAGGTCAATAGCGTAGTGAGTTCAAAAAAAAACCAACAGTTTTTGTAAAGTGACACAATGAATAATGTAAAATTTAAAATTGAATTTCACAATTTGAAAAGTTATGTGATTTTTACAGAATAAAAGAGTTCGGGGCTCTCATGCAACAGAATAGGTTACATCCGTTACGCGGCACCGGAGCCAACGCACGCGCGCGCTCTCGTATTCAGAGGCACACTACGTATTGGCCTCTCACTATATCATCCACACTTATATTTAACTTAGGATCAGTAAGTTTATTACAGTTTCTATGGTTAATATTCCAAATGGGTGGAGAAATCCCTTATGGAAACACCACTCTCCTGGGGGAGAGGGTGGGTTATGTCCGACTCGCACGAACTAAAACTCCACGGTGTACCGACAGACCGTGATTGTTGGGGCGGCAAGGGATCGTACTATGCTACTCTACCTTATGGAGTAGCCACAATTTCAAATGGGTTCTGGTCAGAGCGAGACTAAATATACCCCAGATAAGTAGCAAATGCTATCACATCCATATCTAGCAGAACAGTAAAATATTTAAAATGTGACCTTTTCTACTCGTATCTTTAAACTTGTTAACGTTATTACTACAATTATCCGGTGGCTTAATCCGGCTCTGGCCTTGATCCCATAAAGCAAAACAGTATTCAACGGAACCGAAGTTTAGTTTTGTGACTTATAATAGCGGCACGCTATAATGGCTGTTTTGGCGTTTGTCCGCGAATAAAGTTTCATAGAAACTATAATTTCATTTAAAAGAACAAGTCGCTGCTCTTTATTGTCACTAGTAATTTACAGTTAGTTTTAACGAATATATAATTTTGGAACAAAAAAATAATTTACCACACACTAATATATTTTTTCAATATAATAAGTAAACATTTGTATTTTCGTTTTATATAATTTTTTTAATCAGTTACCACTCCAAGTGGTAATTATAAATCCAAAATTTAAATAATACGAGTTTTAATCGATTACATTATTTTCTAAAATAAATTGACATTTCACATCAAAGTCACAATTAATTAAATATTAATTGTAATTGATCTAATAAGAGTATTTTGTTGTTACTCCAACTATTAATTCCGATGTTTTTGTTACTATAAATATTTACTTTCGAGATTCTTTGACCGTTATTTATATGTTCCTAATTGAATAATATTCATAGTCAAGGAGTATAGGTTTCTTGAACGTTTGTGTTCGTAGGTCATGGAACCTCTAACAAGTTTAGTGGTGCAAGAATCTCTAACCGATGAAGAAGTTGATCAATGCAGAACTGTACTCCTGGCTTTACTGGGGATGGAGACGAGACACGAGTTCCCTGCATCAGTATTACCTACGAATTATAGGTATTTATTTATGTTAATAATGAAAATTATTATACGCCTAGCTGTGCCCGCAACTCCGTCCGCGTTAAACCTAATGTAAAAAATATCTGAATGAATTAAGTCCATATACTTATCTACTTTGCTCTCGTACTTAAGTCGCGTCGGCATTAAAAGGATAATAACTTTTGATAGACCGAAACGATTTTAATGAAGCAAAGACTAAATGTTACTAGAAGATATGCTTTATGATTTTCTTATAGAGTTTTTATCATGAACATTTGAAAATTTTAGTGTATACTGTTTCCTGAACTTTGAAAAATATGAAACACTCACCAAAACTCTTATATATTACGTTGTCATTTTTTTCATTAAATTATAAAAACGTTAAGTACTGGTTTAAAACAAAAATAGAATTAGATAAATGCGGAAAACGTACATTATTTTACTTTTTAAATAGTTAATTAGATTTTTTTATAAAATATTAATGTTTATTTACGCTTTTGAAATAAGATGATGGTAAATCGCAAGTTTTATTGGGTTGTATACCAGAATAATATCTCTAACAATGGATTATTCAGTAAAGGAAATGATTCAATCATAAACCTGATGAAATGATCTCAGAAAGATTATATTCTGTAGAACTTATTTTATTATGAAATAAATGCTTTATTGTACTTTTTAGTTTGTACATTGGCGAACTTAATTCCACAAGGCATTTTCTCCCAGCTAATCGGTGTTATTGTGATAAAAAAGAGCTGTTGAGGGTAGTGTAAATATAAAAGTAGCAAAAGAAAAAAAATAATGTAACTAAAAATACTTTAACAGTGAACTGAATAGATCAAATCAATACATAAACAAAATGAATCTACCCATATATATATACTAGCGGGCCCGGCGGACCGTGTCTCGCCCTGTTAATAATAACTTTGACAAATTATATACCTAAACGTTCTTCATGAATTAATTTTGTCTACTGCTGAAAACTGCATGAAATTCCATTCAGTAGTTTTGGAGTTTGCTCGAACAAATAGTCGTACCGGAGGATTTTGTTTCATAATTTGTAGGGACTCATAAAAATATATAATGATTATAGCAAAAATATATATTTTTTTAAATATATCATAGGAGGCAATCGAGCAGGCGGGTCGTCTGATGTTAAGTGATCACCGCCGTCCATAAGCATAGCAACACCAGGAGATTTGAAAGTGCGTTGCCAGCCTGTGTTCGGGTTGGAGGGGGGGGGGGCAGGTGTGATGGGTGTGTATATACACAATAAAAGTTAAATATAAATACAAATTGTCTTCTGGTTGTGAAATAAATATTTTTTCACGTTGGTCAATTAAACTTTCTACTGTCGATAGCAAAATTTTTTAGAGATTTTGAATTGAACTAATTTTGAAGCGCTGATGGTTCAGTTGATGGCGTTCTTGGACGCCGTGTTGATTTTTTTTATATCATATAGGAGGCAAACGATCATGCGGGTCACCTATTGTTAAGCGTTCACCGCCGTCCATAGATACTAGCAACCCCAGAGGAGTCGCAAGTGCGTTGCCAGCCTGTGTTTGGGGGAATGGAGAGAAAAGGAGAGGGATTAGAGGAGAGGGGAGGAGAGATGGGTCTCGGGCGCTCTCACTGACCGAACGAAACACAACAATGCAAGCACTGTTACTTCATAACGGTTTTCTGTGGGTCGGGTAGTGCTACCCCGGACGAGCCGACCCATTCATACTGAAACCAGTTATAGCTTCAGCGTGGCTCTACCACCAATAAAACATAGCATGACTTCAAATTCTTGGGACTGAGTCAGAGTTTTTGGTGGAGGAAAGCATCTTGATGAGAAAGTGCTCAACGCACCTAAAGAAGATTTCACTTTTTTTAAACTTTTTTTTGGCTATCATTCTTCCAGATTATTACTGCCATTGTCGCGTAGTCAATAATATTACAAGCGTCGTGCGATCACCTCAATATTGCGTCGTGTGAGTCAATATTCTAACAAGATGGTGGATCCCTTATTAAAACCTTCCAGGGAGTTTTTGTGGCATCCCAGAATTTTATGCTTCGTGGTATTATTTTCCATTCACTTCTCTTATGCACGATAAACCAACTATATTACGTAAAACACTACCAAATTAACAAAATATAGAGTCAAATGACAGACTAAAATCCCGCCAAAAACTCCCAAGATTTCACTTTAAAAGTGTTTAATTTAATTATTAGGGGTAAATCGAGTGTCCGTCGCGAAGAACAATGGCGTCAGGTTTGGGGAGAACTCGAAGCACTCGTACGAGCGCATTCGAATTCGACCGCACATCGGACGATACTACGTGTATTACTCGAATGTCGAGCACATAACCATGGTTCCGATGGTGAGTTAAATGTTTTGTATCAACCAATCGATAGCCTTAATTAAGTTTTTTGATGTGAAACATCTACAGGTAAGCCTGATTGTTGGCCTGGTGAGACATGGCGACGAAAACACGAACTTTGCACTATTAACGACATACTCAAACTCATTTACAACCATATTAGTATATACATAAGATTCAAATTGCTTTGTCGAATACTCGTTCTACTAGTGTTATGAGGGACTCGCCGACAAACTAGTGCCCTTTGATAATTGCCGCCGAAAACACCGCGCTTGCGCCTAGTTGAATTTTTGTATTTAATACATATTTATATTTATGTACTAAAATAAATAAACAGTAATTATTTTATGGAACAAATTTGTAATGTTTATCTTTTCATTATGCTATAGCTGATTCCTGTTGTGATCTGTTCATTATGCATATAACTTATACAAAACAATTTCGATGTTTTCAATCCACCTTTATCCAAACAACATATAATTTTTTTTTTTCACCACCAATTTTAAGAATATACCACCTTATTTTCATATGTTATCTAAGATAGTGTGATGTTACAATATTACTTTACGTATGTGTGCGTTGGCGTGCCATTTGTTTCGACAAACTATCATGAAGGTAAAGTATCTACGGCTTTTTAGTTATAATATCATTGGTTACTTACGAATATGATGCTATGGTGTAGCATCACCGCTACAGATACACCTCGAAGGATTAATTACGTGTATGGGGAAGCTATTGTGAAAGAAAGCACGGTACGCTTATGGTTCCAATGTTTTCGTTCTTGAAATTTTGACCTATGCAATATAAATCAACAGTAGAATAGTTACTATCTAGACTAGATTACTATTTACTAACTTAGATTGATTAACTATTTAATTTCTTTTTTTTCTCTCCATATAAAATTCTAATTTCGTATATACATATTACCGAATAGTAAATAGGATTTCATGTTTGTATCTTAATAATATCGATCAATCTTAAATCGTTACGTATTTACGTCGTTGTTACGTGTTAATAAATTTTGTGTGGTGCGTAAAGAACTTATGGATAGATCAAAAATGTTGTCTATTTCCTGTACTAAATTTTCTCTGTGACGTACGTTCAAGAGATTGTAATGTCGGATATAGATTTAGAAGAGATTTAAATTTCCCACTCGCTTCCTGTTGATCTGTCTGTTTGCGGTTACGAACTTATATCCCGTATAATTTTAAGATTTCATTCGAATATATGGATAAATTATAAAGTACAAAAAAGTTAGTCAGGTTAGTTATAAATTTAATAATACCTTATTAAATATTAGATAAAGTATCAAACTACAACTAAAGGTGACGTCAATCATTTCAGAGCTTTAAACTGTACAAAAACAGACATTTTAATTATATTTATATGTATAGATTATTTGTAAATGCCCAATGTCATTGGTTTCATTAGAATAGGCTAATTTATATTATATTGTAACTTTAAAACTCAGTACAAATAAATACCTATATATAAACCTAACATACTGTATTAATTTAAAATCGGCTGAGTTCCTTAAAGCTGGTTTTAGTAGTACGGTGAAGCTATTAAGATCTTGCTAGGTCAATAGCGTAGTCAAGAAAAAAAAGGAAAGATGAATTAATTCGTCTCTAATAAGGCCTAAGGTGTTTTTGGCGGGAATTTGGAATGCCATGTATTGGACTTTGTATTTTATTCTTAATCTTGTGTTATTTGTCTCTATATTATGTAATATTGGTGATGTTTTGCGTAATATACTTTGGTTATTGTGCACAAGTGAAGTGTGTATCGGAAATAATACCACGAAGCATGGATTCAGACTTGCCATAGAAACTCTTTGGGAAGTTCTTACAAGACAGCCACCATCTTGTTAGTTCATTGAAATGATCACGAGAGACTTGTAATATAATTACCTACTCGTAAATAGCAATAATAGTCTACTAGAAGATTCGTTGCGAAAAATAAAATTTGGCCTAAATATTGGTGTAACTCTTCAGGGGAATCACGTGCGACAGTTATCAGAGCGACCACGGACTCTCCGCTATCTCCGGTCGGTTCTGGAAACGGTGCGTCCAGTTCGAACGGTGGCGATGTGTTCGCGCCGCGGAATGTTCTAGATATGTTATTGGGCGCGCCGCGACCGCCACGACGACCCGACTTCGCCGGCAGAATGGCCGCCGGTAACCGACCGGCGACGTTGTATTCACATTTACAACAGGATGTCGATGCACCGCATTGAGTTCTCAGGTATCATATACTAGCTTTTACCCGCGGCTACATTCGCGTTAGTAAGATTTTACCTATCCCTCAGGAATAGTACATTTTTTCCAGATACAAAGTACTTTATGTTCTTTTCTGTACTGACATTATCATAAACACTTTGTTCAATTTAAACCATGAAAAGACACTTGTGAACGTCAAAGCTACCACCGGTTCAAAAAAACAATGCAGTCATCGAGAAGAACCGGTATACAATTGATCTAATTTATCTTTTCATGATACATATTTTTACAAACTGAAATGGTTACCTTCATGTATGTAATGATGATCGGTTGGGTAGTTAAATCGTAACAAATAAACACCCACTTTTGCACTTTATAATATTAGTCAGGAATACTAAGTAGACATTTTTCTAAAAATGTCAGAATAAAAGGGAAATTTTAACGATCCATCATCAAACGTCAAATTTGACATCTGACACTTTTATTTTGACAAGATATTATGAATTGTAATATGTAGATGTGCATGAGATATGACGTCATAGGATACTTTTGGACAAAGCGGTCGGACAACAAGCTGATAATATAAATGCAATAATAATCACTTGGCAAATAACTTTGAATACTTTGTGAAGTTTCTCGAATCCATTAAAAAGTCAATACTATTATGTATAATTTAATATAAAGACTACAAATGGTGGAGTCTTATCAATTTGCTAAGTTATGAGCTGTATTGTTTATTGTTCGTGTAAAATAAATATTGTAGTTAAGGATAACAGTATGTATTAGTAATAAGTCATTTTTGTTTAAACAATATTATTGTTAATTAAATAAATTAATTCAATGAACTGATTAATAGTGTTTTAATTTTAATTGCTAAGCGGAATATCATTTCGACTCCAATTATTGTCATGTTATTGTATTTATGTTGGTACACAAACATTAATTTCCATCTACGACATAAATTACGTATGAAGTCGTGGACACAAATTTCACTTTTAGTTATATTTTAGTAAATTGTATCTCGAGCACATAATAATGATTTTAAAATAGTTGGGTTAATATTCTTTTTCATTTTTTGTACACGTTCAATATCGCGTTTTACGAAATATCATTATGAATTTTAACGAGCGTGTAATCCCGAGCTTACAAATCTCCAAAATATCAGCCTGCCTTTAATGGATGACTCACTAATAAAACATTTTTTGGTGTTTCTATGAAAAATATCTCATTAAAATATATTTCGGATACAGTATATATAATTTATGAACTCTACTGTATGATTTTAATGACAAATATACATTATATACCAGTATTATAAAAGAGTTAAAGTTTGTGACGTTGTAGGAGTAATCTAAAGAACGACTGGTCCGACTTGAAAAAATATTTCAGTGTTATATATCTCATTTATTGAGAAAGGTATCACAAGCTATATATCATCGCGCTAGGACCAATAGGAGCAGAGCACCAATGAAGAATGTTTCAAAATTGTTCTTTTTTCCTCTTCAGAGCATCCGCTGTGTGTTAGCGTTAGCCCTAAGTAACTATTCCACGACGACGAAGTCGCGGGCAGAGGCTAGTGTGGAAATAATTCAATCGAATTGTGATATGTCAGTATGCGTGAGACTATCCAATCGTGCAACTGTACCTAATAACTGCCTTTACACGACACGCCCTTTCCCGCGTGAAAACTCGTTTACGCGGGAAAGATTACGCTCGTAAAGATAAACAATAACAATCACTTCTGAACTCGCAATTGCGCTTTCTCGTGGTTAACCTTGCGCAATCCATTCGCACGTGAAGGAGAGTATCGTGTAGCTATTCGTAAGCAGTAATTCACATGTAAGATAAGTATTTACACTCACGTTTTTAATTACTGCATTGTCGCGCTCTCAACGTGTTACATAATTTGTAATATTAGTTTATATTTGGTATAGAAGTGTTAACTTATACGTTATATTATTTTATAGTAACCAAGGTATGTTTAAATCTAAACCATGGTAAAAGTATTTAGAAATGCATTTGTAATTAAATGTTATGAAATAATTAAACGATAATTCTAATGAACTCCTGAATTATCATGGAATATGGTTTCATTTAAGAGGGTTTAATGTTACCGTAATACTGCAATTAGTGGACCGCATTCCATAGCGTTAAAAAAATAGTTTCAAATAATACTTTTGTTTTATTCGGCAGGTAAGTCTTTTTTTATGAAATGAAGAACTCGTAAGAACAATCAATTTATAATTGATATACATGAGGCTTTAGGTTCTAAAATATTAATGATCTAATCATGTGTAGGATGGGATTATTCGTCGGTAAGAACTGAGAGGTATGATTTTATTTTTAACCCGTATAACGGGGAATTCACAAAAATCCTTCCTTCAATCCTTACACATATATTTGCGAGTATTTTGTTATTAATCCTTCGCAAAACTCCATCTTTCCAGAAGCTTCCAATGCCCCAAGATTAAACCGTGCTAAAATGAGTTTTATGAGGTACACTAGGAGATACCCATGACTTTATCTGCCTTGTTTATTATTATTTTCACCATATATTATGAAAAAGTTAAAAAGTAAAATATACTTTGATTTCTTTTTTATGTAAACGACTGTAATTCGATTACTTTATTTCTCATGCGCATGCGCATCACACCGCTTGCTCCTATCGGATATCCCTTAACACGTAGTACTTATAGAAACTGTAGTTTCTTATAAGTAATAATTTATGTAAAATGAAGATATTGCGGTAATTTTGTTTTAGGTATGAACTCATTCGGTGTTATTAAAAAAAAGTGGAATACGTATTCATTGCATGCTTTAAAAAGGTTACGTTTTAAATGCACCGCGCTCGCTGAATGTTCACCATCTTGCTCTTTCGTCTCGCTTTAGTTAGGTTAGGTTAGACTTATGAAAAAAGGATAACGCGAATTACCTCAGGCGAGCGCTGCGCATTTAGCACGAAACCTTTTTAAAGCAAGTATTTAACTTTTTTTTAATAACACCGAAAAAGTTTAATTAGATTTAAGAGTAGGGGAAATAAATAAAAATCCAACATTATAAAATTAATATCTTATATTTGTTCAGTAAAACTACATTGTGGGCCCGTGTGCCCGGCGCCCGGGTAACACGTCCTTTGTATTATCTTGTTGCATATAAACTCTGCGGGCAGACTGTGTCATAAGGCAATGGTGTGAGTGTGACGGCATCGCCGCATCCTCAAGGCAACCGGGACCCGATTCTTGAACGCTTTTCACTCTTTAACACCTTCAACGGATCACACATTCCACACTTGATTTATTAAATTGTATCTTACGTAACTAGAAATTAGGAGTTTTTGGCGGGATCTTGAAATATTATATAGTGGATATTATATTTTATTAATAATCTATACAAGTGTTATTTGACTCCGTAGTTTGTAATATTGTGCATAAATGAAGTGGATGGTTTGTTTTCTCGAACTGACTACGCTGTTGATCTGGCAAGGTCTTAACAGTTTCACCGGACTACTAAGGCGAGCGCTTAAGTCACTCGGCCGATTTTATTTGGACAACTAGGTTAAGGGTGTACGGCACACCCCGGCTTGGGTGAAGTGGATGCGAAAGAATACTGGATTCTAACTTGCCACAAAAACTCTCTGGAAAATTCTAGGAACGAGGCCACCATCTTGTTGTAACATTGAAATGTTAAAATTATCGTACAAAACTTGTAACATCCATTACGTACTCGACAGTGGCAGTAATAAGATTATTACTGCCTTCTAGTAGATCTTCTGAAGATACTAGAAGACTGATTGCCAGATATAAAACAATAAAAACTAGAAATTTATTCATTAATATTCATAACAGACTACGAAAAAGAGGTTTCTCAATTCGATTGTATTTTTTTTAAATATTCGTTACCCCAAAACTTCGTCATTTTAAAACCGATTTGGAAAATCTCTTTTTTTACTATAAAGAGTATATTTTCAAGGTGGTCCCATTTTAATTTCATTAGCGTTTGGAATTAGACTTTGTATCTACTTCAAAGAATTCACAAAGTCCAATAGGAAAAGTATAGTAACTGAGACATTGTAGGGTTTATGACAATTCGAATCTATGTCAAGGACGTTATGGTGCGTTTTTTTAAGAGCAGATTTTTCGAAGTCAGGTTTTTTATTTTTATTCGTGTATGTTATATTCTTATTTAGAATTTATAGCATATATACTATTAGAATTGTTATCAATAAGGCTAAAGTGTGAAAAGCGTCGAATTGAAGAACCGGTTGCCTATTTGCGGAATCCTCGCCGCCGACAAATATATTTTACAATTACTGGAATGTCACGCGGGATATAAATTTTCACAAACATGAAAATCATTACAAACAAAAAAATAAACTTAACTACGGGCTCCGTCGCGAGCCACTCCGAAAATACACTCACATTTATTGTACAATCTCATACTCTCGAAGAAGGCGCCCGACGAGTCATCGTAACGCATCAAAAATATTATTTTAAATTCATTTATCAATTAATACCCTATAAAACTTACAAAACCGGTACTCTTATAACTTAAGGCTAAGTTAAAATTAAACGGAATTGAAAAATAAATTACCTAGGTACAATGTTTAAGTCTAGAAAGCTATTTATAGTCGCACGAGGGTTTGGTGGGAGGGGCGCTGATGTCAGTGTGTGGATTTCCTTAGTTTCTTCGCGACGGCCGGTAGAGTCGCCGCGTCTGATGAGTCGCCCAGTGAGTTCTCTTCCGCTGAACTGGCTTCCTCTAGTTGTCTGTGTCAGAATACATATTCACTGCTTTAAACTCTTATAACATGTGAAAGGTTGAATACTCGCAGTATTCTAGGATATAATACTTCATGGTCACATTTAAAATATAAAATATTAATAGCAAAACAAAAATTAAATGATAACAAAGAGAACCTAACTTAAAGTTTGTTCTAAGACTTTCAAAAGTATAAACACAATCGTAATAAACCTAGGTGCAGTGACCGATGCCCAAAACTTTAACGGGTGAACCGGAGTTAATGGGCTTCGATAATAAAGCGCGTATATTTACTAATCTAAATTGGTAGCACTGAAGGCTGACAGTGAATGAAAATATGGTGAGGAAACCTGAACCAGAGGTATTGTAGTTGTAGGAGGTAATCTCAGGAACTCTGATCCGATTTGAACAATTCTTTCAGTGTTATGTAGCTCATTTATCAAGGAAGATTTTAGGCTGTATATCATCACGCTAAAACCTATAGGAGTGCAGAACCAATGAAAAGTATTTTAAACTCGGGCTTTTTCCTTTTGAGAGGTTCCTGTGCGTTTTAGCGTTAGCCCTTAAGTAACTATTGCTACGCGGACGAAGTCGCGGGCAGGGGCTAGTATTTATATTTTATTATTGTTTATTTACCTTTTAGCGCGCGGCGTGCTAAAGGCGGAATCCGAGTTATCTGAATGTGAGGCAGGTGTGTTTGGCGATGTGCCCTTCGCGTCCATTGAATCCTCCGTACATGAGGTCGTCGTGTCCTCATTTACTGAGTCTGCGCCTAATTTACCTGCAACAATAACACATTAAATCAGAAATTATTATCTTTATCTAAATAATGTTTATAAGTATGCAACAAAGCTAAAGGTGATTGTTATGTTTGTACGAAGCTGAAAATAGTTTTAATATCAGCAGCTTCTTTAATGTGATGATAAAAGATAACCTTTATCAAATCGTGCATATATTAATATCCATTAGTAAAATATTTATTTAAATAGCTTCTTTATTACGTACTTCGATATATGTATGTATAAACGGGAATTTTCTAGTTTGTGTTGTTGTTTTTAAAATAAATAAAAAAGTTGTGTGTAGTTAACGGTATAAGTAAAACTTAGTATTCAGATTATTTTTCAAGAGAATGAGATGAATTCATTATGAAGTTAGTAATCATTAGGCACTGTTTTGTAATATTTTAATATGTATAAACCATATTGATAATGTAACACAGATTAATTGTTAAAAGTCTGCAATAGTGACTACAATCCAACAGGAAATAATGTGCTATAATTATTTTAGAAGTAAATGAAATTATGTCCTAATATTTGATAAGTTAAGTCGTGGTGGCCTAGTGGTTTAACCGGTGGAATATTATTTCGAAGTCCGCAGGTTCGAACCCCGGCATGTACCAAAGAATTTTTCGGAATTCGCGTTCATTTACTAATTTAAATTGGTAACACTTCCGGCTGACGGTGAAGGAAAACATCGTGAGGAAACCTGAACCTGAGAAATGTTCTTGTAGTACTACTGTATGTGGGAAAAATATAGAACTGTGGATTTCTCTGAGATTGAAATTGCCAATACGTCGTGGGATGGCGTGGTGATTACGCCCATACCTTCCTTCGGGAAGTGGCCTATGGCCCTGCAGGGGGTCTCTTACAGGCTAATGATAATGTTGATTTGATTTGTTGATCATTCCCGATTTCTCACTAAGACTATATCAATTTGTATATAAATTAGCACTATATAGTCAGTACAGATAGACAAATTGTAAGAGTAATTCTTTGTTAGAACCAATCGCTGCAATGATTTAACTCATTTTGACAAATCTAAAATTACTATTTATAAGAGAAAACAACGGTCCCAATTAATCTATACATTAAATACGAAATCGAGGCCACCAACTTGTTTTTTTAACAAGTATTTGACTGCACGTCAAAACTATATACTTACTAATGTTATAAAGACGAATGTGCGTTTATTATACCTTAACTACTGAATCGATCATTAAATTCTGCTTACACGTTGTCACGGGTACAGAAAAAGATATCGGATACCTTGTATCCACAGAAAGTGTTTCGAAATATAGATGAAATCTACATAAATGCGATCAAAGCCGCGAGCAAAAATTAATCAGATATATATCAAAGTGTAAATGTGTTACTCAGTATTACACTTAAATATATATAAACTAGCCTCTGCCCGCGACTTTGTTCGCGTGGAATAGTTACATTGGGCTAACGTTAACACGCAGCGGAAGCTCTCAAGAGGAATACAACCCGGATTTTGAAATATTCTTCATTGGTGCTCTGTTCTTATTGCTCTTAGCTTGATTATATAAAGCCTATAATCTTCCTCGATAAATGAGCTATATAACACTGAAATTTCAAATCAGATCAGTAGTTCCTGAGATTACCCCCCAAAACGTTATAAACTTTAACTCTTTATAATATTAATATAATATAATAAAAAAATATAAGAATATATTAATATAATAAAATATATTATTAGTATTAGTATAGATGATTCTTTGGTGAACATTAAACAATACTTCCGGGCAATACTTTCGAGTGAAAGGTTTATAAATTGCCCAATCTTTTATGGTATGTTAGGAAAAGCTGTTTCGTAGCCTACTTTCCTATGAATTAATAAAAGAAACGTGAACTACCCACGTTCCTTAGATCGACGAGATAAGACCCACGTGTTTACCTTACGATTAGAGCCTATTAACTTTACCCATTCATTATTATCTTACACTAGACATCCGGCCCGGCTTTCCGCGTACACAATAAAGCTACTCGTATTAATATGACGTCAGAAATATTCTAGTAATTTCGGCATGTACTACTTGATCTTTCAGATAGTCAAAGAACCTTCGTAAGGCTCGTCACACAAACGATTTTGAATTGAATCTTATGCTTTGAAAATATGATCGGCAATATTGTTGTGTGACGAAAAGTATTTAGGAAGATAATAATAGTTACTGTGAGTTATTTTTAGCAGATACTCATTTGGGATTTTTCTTTGGGTTTTTTTAAGATATACAATTTCGTAGTACATTATATTGATCGAACTCTATCTGCTATACATATAACATATTATATATAGAAACCTTGCGGAAGAAATTCCGTAAATGATAGTGATCATCGTACACAAACCGTTGCATAGTTTAAAAATATATGCAAAAACAAACTTCTTTTCTATCTATTGATCTATTTAAATTGCATAGGAAAAAGTTCAGCCACCACCGGCCGCTGCTGTAGGAAGATTATAAAAAATATGCCCGGATTGATTGTAAATAACTTTTATATATTTTTTTTTTATAATGAGGGAGGATTATTGTAATGACGTTTATCTCTCATTCTATTTTTGACAACCAATCCTCTAGATTATTACTGCTATTGTCTAGAAGAGAATAATATGGTATATTGTGATTATTACAATGTTCTGATAAGATAGTGTGCTGTGGTATTATTTTCCATACACTTGTGTACAATAACATTACTGTTACACTATATCGAGTCAAATGACAGATTAAGAATTCTTTATTGTTGACGTTTGGTGATAATGTGGCCCTAGATGGTGACACGCGAAATCTAAAGAATAGTAATTCTACAACTATAACCAACAGGACGCCTAAAGATTCTAACCGGCAAATTTTCACATTGAAAACGACTGTTAACCAAGCGGACATTACAAAAAGTACTACCACCATAATTTTTTTTTTTCGAAATGTCTACGCTATCGACCCAGCAAGGTCTTAACAGCTTCTCCGGACTACACCATGAATTAATTCACCATGAAGTGTTCATTTATAGAAATCCCAGGTTAAATGTAAGATTTGAATCTATGTCGACGGACTAAGGCTTATTTAGAGATCAATTTTTATTGATATATTTTTTAAAAGTGTACTAAAACTCGTTTGGCACATCTTAATTTAATTTAACGGTCAATTTAATATTAATCTTATTGAACGCCATACCAATTTTAATCATATAATTGACGGTATATTTTTCTGTCAAGTTATTGGAACAAAGTTAACATAAACAAAGTCCGTCATGGATATGGAAAATATAAATTGCGTTTGACATAATATTGTAACTAGTTTCCTCGTTTGCTATTTGCGTTCGTTTATAAATACGTACATAATCATTATACGGCTTTGCGTAAATAATTGGTTTTAATTAAGTTTAATCTTAAAACTGTTACATAGTATAAATAGAAATTGGAACTTATGGATGAGATTATGGTAATGCACAGCTATTATAAAAGCAATTATCACGAATACGGAACTATCTATGTTTTGTCCGTTTGTTAGTTTGAATCTAACTTAAAAATTACTTCTTCTATTTTTTTTTATACTATTGGTGGCAAACGAATATGCGGGTCACCTGGTGAAAAGTGATCACCGTCGTCCATGGATACCGGCGATACGAGAGGAATCACAAATGTGTTGCCAGTCCTTAAGAAAAGAGTAGGCTCGTTCCTTGAAAGATGGTAATTTTTTACTAGCTGACTCGTGCCAACTTGGTTGGACGATAGACGTTTATAAAAAACTATATTGTGACTTTAATATAAAAGTTGGACATACGCTGTCGTTGACTTTTTTGTAGGCAATACACTCTACAACTTTTCTTTAAAACTCAATCATATATCTTTTCGTCAAGGCAGCGTCCGTAAGAAACATCTTCGTTCGACTGTTTTTTCTCCGACTTTGCAAATCCAACTACCATAAATAAGTCTTTTCATTTTTAGGGTTAATATATAATCTATGATAATCACAAATAACGTGGCTTTGTATTAGTAAAAAAAAATTCAAAATCGGTTTTAGTAGTTCCTGAGATTATCCCCTACAATCTCACAAACTTACACAGTAATTACTGCATAATAAGCATGTCTAGAGTCGCAGGAATAGTTTAATTATAAATTCGTTCCAAATTATGTGACATGTGTACTATCAACAATTATCCTTAGATTTGCCTATAGCATTATCTAACATATGCAGACATTTATCCGGTATAACGAATGCTTCCATTTTGTAATACGCTTTAAATTGTAATGCGGTTTAAATTTAAATATGATTTATTCCTTCACGAGTCCGTTGTTCAGCGCGTAAAAATGTGTTTAAATGTTTAGCTCCTTTTTTTTCTTTATTTGTTTATATTAATAAGCTTTAATATTATGCAATATTCTCCTGTTTTATGCAAGTTTTGTTCAGTGAAAGTTCTATTGAAGTAAAATAGCAATGTGCAGTACAAGTTTTGACCACAAGAAATACTAAGTATATTAAAGGAACTACTTAAAATTCTACGTTATTCGGTACATTATGGAATGGAAAGAAAATAAATTTTAATTTCAAACCTACCCTACAGACGTGTTAAATGATATTACCAGTAACTTGCATGACCTCAATTTAACAAAACATACAGTGTAATATAAACTTGTACGTATGTTTGAACAGATTTTACTTGAAATACATTCGATGAATTGATAAAACTTCTATAACGATTCTTTATGCTTCTATGGTTTCGAAAGACTATATAAGGTCATAATAATATATTTAAACTTAAAGTTTCTTTTTCCAGCGAGGAAGGCGCTCATGTAATATTGTCACTTATTCCTAACTAGCTAAAGCCTGCAACTTCGTCTGCATGGTTTAATATCGTAACAAAAAAGAAATAGGATGTGTCGTAAAGACACACGATAGAAGTGAAACTTTTATATTACAAAAATAAATATTAATTTAAAAAAGACAACAAAAACCAACGTAAGGGGATGTTCCCAGGATTCCCAGGATTACCCATACAAATGCTGACCGCGTACCGACTTTACTTAACTTGGGTGAACGAAGGAGAACCGGTGTTTTCAATACACAACCTGACACAGTATTTACAACTCACCACTTTTCGTCACACAAAAAGATTGCCGATCAGAATTACAAAGCCCACCCATAAAAAATTTCACTTTATGTACAGTGGAAAAAAACAAGTACACGTAAGAGTAGTCCGGTGAAGTTCTTAAGGCCTCGCTAGGCCAATAACGTAGTTACTTCGAGAATAAAAAACTATTCATAAGTCGTTAATGTACACCGCTTGCCCCATTTCTTAACAGCAAGAAAACGCACATCTCTTTACTTTACGCTTAGTTCTAAACTCTTAAAACCGTTTTTTTTTTTTAGATAAACACCAAGTGTCTCAGAGTTAAAAAAAATTTGATCGACCTCTTTATCAATTATATAGATATGAACAATGCGAATTAATTATAGATATTTGCTTACCATTACCATTTGTAGAGGGCGGTTCGAGGTTGCTTTCGTCACTGGGAAGTGGTGAGCCGCCGTTCGTGGGTGCCCTTGTACTGGGTTCCTTGCCAAGTAACTCTGGCTGTAGGTCTGATACGATATTGTGCGTCCATAATGCCAATTCAACCATGTGCGGTGACCATTTCTTGCCACAGCCGTTTTGTTCCTATAAAAGATATATGACATACTTAACAACTTACTGCTTTGTGCAATATGATTGTGTAACACATTATGGTACTCTATAAGATACACGCCATAGTAAAAGTGATCTTTAAACTTTTTCGATTTCAAAGTTTATTGTATGAAAATATGTTTATGTTTGGAGAGTGTATGAAAATAATCGAATTTTAGATTAAGATGACAGCTTTCATATAACGATCTAAAAATTTTAAGTAGTAATTCTTAAGCATATAGTTTAGAAATTAGGGAAGAATAATAAAAATTAATAATCATTTGTAATTTCAGCGAGACGCGATTGTATTTTTAATTAATATAAAATGACTAGCTTTTGCTTGCGGTTTCGCTTGCATTTATGTAAATTTGATATGTCCCTCAAAACAGTACAGTTTTTCAATATATAACGTACCGTACATCCTTGTCTGTATTTTTGGCAACGTGTATACATAATGTCATGAAGATCACTTAAAAACTTTAAAAAGAAGTTTTCGTATCTCATTATATCTCATTTTCGTATTTATAACATTTGTATGCTAATTACAAGCTTGCATTTGTTTACTCCTTACCTTATTTAACCTATCACAGACGCTTCTTATATGGGTTACAAAATTGAGGTACTCCTTGGCGGTGTAGTCACTTCCTTCCATCGCGGGGATAGCTTGCAAACATTCGTCGGCCATAAACGGCGCGGTGTCTGGATTTGCCGCAGCGAGTAATGCCGATGCTGTCGCTGTACCGACTCCTTTCAGGTTGCTTAGCGCTGTCATTGCCGATTCTATGTTCGGAAGTTTGCGGAAAGCCTTCTTTGTCTCTTGCATTACAGCTCTCGGAGTGTTCACTTTTATGAGATATGATAATTGTGGATAAAATCTTCCTCTCTGCAAAGATAGAAATAACCAAGTAAGTATCATTTGTTCAAAAGACACATTGAACTTATACATTGGTAATTGTAATTTGTACTGCAAAAGTCATGGGTCAATATTATAAAGAGGTAAAGTTTGTAATGCTGTAGGGGATAATCTCAAGAACTGCTGGTCCTATTTGAAAAATTCTTTCAGTGTTATATAGCTCATTCATCGAGGAAGGTTATAGGCTATAATTACGCTAAGACGTAATTATTTATTAAATCTATACTATATACACTATAATAATATAAAGAGGTAAAGTTTTGTTTGTGACGTTGTAGGGGATAATCTCAAGAAGTACTGGTCCTCTTTGAAAAATTCTTTCAGTGTGATGTAGCTCATTCATCGAGGAAATTTATAGGCTATATATAATCACGCTAAGACCAATAGGAGCGCAGCACCAATGAAGAATGTTTCAAAATCGGGATCTTTTTTTTCTCTTGAGAGCTTGTGCTACGTGTTAGCGTTAGCCAAAAGTAACTATTCCACGCGGACGAAGTCGTGGGCATAGGCTGGTAAATAATAAACTTTTTTTTTAAAGTGACTACGCTATTGACCTAGCAAGGTCTTAACAGCTACAAATACACGTTTACGTGAAATTTCTATAATAACAACATGGTTTTGTGTGAGTTCTATATTACTGTTCACTGTGTATTTTTCGTCTCATTATTCAAAAACAAATACTAGCACAAGTCACTCATTAAAACTTACCGAAACAGCCGTGAATAGTAAAAATGACAAATTTGTTAACGTTTATCTGTAACATGCGGAATTAGAGTAAAAACAAAAATAATCTTATCTTTCGTATTGTTGTTTTTATTACTTGCCTGGGTAATTAAATTATGTTAATCGTAACGTTTTTTATGCAGTGCTATAAAAGCGTGTGTTATTTGTCGAGTGTTGAAGCTTGAAAACATTATTAGTGGATAGTTAGCATCGTTGGATTTAATTGTTTAAGTAGTCCGGTGATACTGTTAAGACCTTGCTGAGTCAATAGCGTAGTCAGTTCGAAAAAAAAAAAAAGATTTAATTGTTCCAAAATATTTTTCTATGGGACTTTAATCTTTTTATACTCGATAAAATGACTACATACGTAGTGTGCACGAGTATATTAAAATAATGTAGAACGAAGATACTGTGGCACGGGGGATTATAGCAGATACAGACAGAGATTTCTCCATCTACGGAACGTCTCCTTAAAGTCGTGAATATTTTTTTTTCTAGTTTTTACAATATTTTAATTCTAAACCTACGGTTAGTATGTAGATGTGCTATGTATTGAAAAATACACAAGTCGAGTTCGAACCAAGTAAGGAAATAAAATAATCCAATCTTACTCCATCTTAAAATTCGCTTCGGGCCAGTCGTTATTATTATGACGCAGACAGAGAAAAACTAGAAACTGAACAACGAATGATTGATATCTTTGTGAGTCATTATTATGGGGTTTTTACCGCTGAAAGAAGGCCAAGACACTCACAATCACGCAGAAGTGTTCTAAGAAAATGTTTTTTTTTCTCAAACTGACTACGCTATTGATCTTGCAAGGCCTTTACAGTTTCACCGGACTACTAAGGCGAGCGCTTAAGGCACTCAGCCTCTAAGCAACTGCCTGATAAACTTCCTTAGCCAGATAGATATTTCTTAAAAACTAATTTCATTTTTATTATTTAATCGCATAGCTAAATAGAGTAACAAGTTATCTTTTGTTATAATTGGGAAAATTAATTATTTCAGCTCTCTTAGAGCGTTATCGGTAAGAACGGTCAGGTCATCTGGGAACCATTATATTTTCCTAGGCATTTAATATGAGATTCTACTATTGAAGAGATGTAATTATATTGAAGTAATGAGCATGTGTATTCCTAAACACGAATAATACCTTTTTTTATATATTACAGGAGGCAAACGAACTGTTGGGTCACGTGATGTTAAGTGATCACCACCGTCCATAGACACTAGCGACATCAGGGAAGTCGCAAGTGCGTTGCCTGCCTGTAATTGGGAGAGGGGGAGGGATAGGAAAGGGAAAGAAGGAAAGAGGAAGGGAGGTGGGCCTCCGGCACTCTCACTGACCGAACGAAACACAACAATGCAAGCACTGTTATTTCACGTCGGTTTTCTGTGAGAGGGGTGGTACTACCCCGGATGAGTCGACCCATTCATGCTAAATGAAACCAGTAATAGTTTCAGCGTGGCTCTACCACCTATCCCATTATGTTAATTCACACTAATCTATATGTAAATCATTGTACATAGATACATGTACGTAGACTGTCCGGTTTCCGAATGGGATGTGACGGATTAATCTAAGGAATGTTGGTGGAGCGGTAGATTTTAATGGAAAAAGCAAGAAGGCCATACCAGTAGCGTACCAAGAAATTGTCTTACAGTGAGTGGAGATATGATGTCCAAGGAAATTATAAAGAATATTCTAGTGAATAGATTAATTATTCTGGTTTCAATAGATGCAGTACCATAAACACTTTGTTCATAAAAGAACACGTATCATTAATTGGTTATGTGACCTCCAAATAGATAATGTATTATGATTTATATATGAAATATATAAAAAAAATTACGCCAAGCTTCATTTAAGTCCGTCCAGACGTTTACGACGGATATAAATGAATTCTTATGAAAAAAAAAAACCAGATTTTTTGCCTTTTAATAGCTATCACGTGTTTCTTTATATTTAATTAAAAAATAACACTTCTTTATTTTGTGTATGTGTAGATTATATTCATTAATTTTTATTGCTGATTAATCTACATCGGTAAAATGTTATAGGTCTGCGAATGTGCGAGCAACACGTAAAAACTACTGAATAGATCTTTTTTTTTGTTTTACTTCTTAGACACTTGGTCCTTATCTAAAAATATAATCACGATAGCTTCATTTATACTTCTATACTAATATTATAAAGAGGTAAAGTTTGTGAGTTTGTGACTTTATAGGGGGTAATCTCAGGAAAACTGGTCCGATTTGAAATTTTTTCTGAATGTTATATAGCTAATTTCTCGAGAATGGTTATAGGCTATATATCATCACGCTAAGACCAATAGGAGCGGAGCACCAATGAAGAATGTTACAAAATCGGGGTTTTTTGAGAGCTTCCGCTGCGTGTTTAGAAATAAAGAGTATTTTTATTCCACGCGAACGAAGTCGCGAGCAGAAGCTAGTTTAATACAAAAGTGTTATGAAATTGCGATTTATAAGCACTGCGCATTTAATGATGTCTGTTTTATTGTTGTTATTGTGGAGAAGTGGAGTAAACGTGGTGCTTGTTTTTTTTCTATACCTACCTAAAACATATTGTCAACCTGTTAAACGACGCAGACGAAATCGCGGGTTTCAGTTAGTATAAAAATATTTACGCTGCATGTGAAAACTAACTGATTTACAGTCTCATAGAAATCTAAAAGGCGTCCGTTAAGTGGTAACAAATGTAAATTAACCATTGTCATGAATTACACACTTCGAATTTTGGTATATTTTTGTCACGCGATATAACAATGTCAAGTATAGCTACGTGCAGGCAGCCACTTTTCCACTATACGATACGAAGAATAAATTGTTTTATGACACTAGACTCCCGGTAACAACTATATTCCCGGAATTACATCTAACATGGAAATTCTATATTTAAATACACTTCTTGTCATTATCTAATCTATCTATTTTCTAACCTTTAAACGAGCAATTCTTGTATATTTTTATATTTATATATAATTAGGATCTCGACAACGGCGTCAACTATTTGCATGAAATTTAGTATGTAGGTAGTTTCGGGAACGATAAATCGATCTAGATAGATTTTATTCATAGGAAACTTTTTGACTGAGATTTCAGGCAATGAAAACATATAACTAGAATATGAAGATAAATTTTGCCGCCGCTGTCAAAACAAAAATAGCTCATATGGAAATTGGTTGCTTCGAAAATCCGCTTAACCCCCGCTCGAATCCGAGTGTATATTTTTACATTTTTTGTTGTAAAACATAATAATTTTGTAAGACAAACATAACAATTTATTTTAATTAAATAAATCATTTTATTATTATTATTACAACAGAGCTATCTTTTTTAATATTTTTTTATGTGAAAAAATACTAATTTTGTGAAAAAAAAACTTCCAGGAACAGGATATATACATACAGGCTGATGATAAGCTCGAAATTTGGTTTACGGAGACGAGTTCTAATGTTGAGTTTTTGCAAAATGCTCACAATAATGCTAATATTAGTTGGAAACTGATAATATTTCCTAGGAATTTTTGGCAAGCACATACAATATTACTGCAACTACACTCGAGAGCTAGTTCTCCATATAGGGTTTACATGTTACCATTTTAGGATACACTGTCATTTAAGATCGGATGAGAAAATTTAACAGTTATCCCCCCTGCAGATGTTCTCTTTGTGATAGGTGTATACATTCCGGTATTTTTTACACCCGATTAGGCCTCCCACGGCAGCGGCTCAAGCCTAGGTTCGATGCCTCGGTAGGGAGCCCTTGAGCGCGTTGCTTGCGTGATACGATGACACACAAATATACATCACTGCTACAACACTACACGATCACCCCCACACACGTGCACGTCTACACGCTTACACATGAAAGTGAAAGGGTTTATTTTTTTTCCCTTATCGAACTGAAAAACTCTCAATTTTCCGATAATAAATATATGGAGGAGTTGTTGAGGCGTGTATGCTTGGTACACATATACGTTTCAACAACTCATACATATATGAATAGTTAGCTAGGTTAGCTAAGATAGGTCGCGATTGTGCATGCAACAGGCAACAGCCAAGCCGAGGTGTGCCGAGCACCCTTGGGCTGGTTGCCAAAATAAAATCGGCTGAGTGCCTTAAGCGCTCGCCTTAGTAGTCCGGTGAAGCTGTTAATGACCTTGCTGGGTCAATAGCGTAGTCATTTCGAAAAAAAAATCCGGTATTTTTGCGATTAATTACGTCTACAAGGTGATTGTTTAACCCGGACGGAAATTCTTCTTTGCTATTTCTCGTTACCCTACAAAATATTATTAACTTAGATTAAATAAGTTGTACATAAAGAAAACTTACAGCTTGTTTCCATTTCATGAGCTGGACTAGCTCTTCGTGTAACATGTGCGCATCTTTACCCCTCGACTTAATTTTCTTTGGCAATTCATTTTGGTACCTGTAATGAAAAGGAAAATGATTTTGAAATCGAATGTTCTAGAATATCTTTAATTGTTTTTTCATTTTAATTTAATGTACGTTGGTACTATTATTGGGAGCTCGTAATAATAATATTTTATTTTCTGTGAATGTGACACGTTATTTTATTTGCATTTATTTTTGTATTGCAGTTTTCGTATTTTATATTATTATAATGGTTTATTGTTTCTAATTTTATATTAATACCATGAAAGAGGCCAAGTTTAATAATTTAAGTATATATACACCGATTTACGTGGTGCAAAATTCTGAAGCCACACAGGCGAATTCTGTTATGACAGTCACCAATGTTGAACTAAAACCAGTGAGTAATTATCCTGAACAGTTTTTTCGAAAACAATGCACAATAGAATGCGTAGTTGGAAGTACTGAAAAACTCTGAAACAAAAAAAAGAAAATGCAGTCGTCAGGAACAGTCTAGAGTTGGCTAGTTTTCTGTTACCTTAAAATGTTACAATATATCAAGCAAACCATATATCTTGAATAACTTTAAACAGTGCCGCTTAAACAGAAATTAAAAATAGCCTACCAAAGCTAATGCTTACAGAAAAATTGTAAAGCTAAAATGTCCTATCAGACTTCGTAATTACCTATACTTCTATAAAGAGGTAAAGTTTGTGAGTTTGTGACGTTGTGATGTTGTGACGTTGTAGGGGGTAATCTCAGGATCTACAGGTCCGATTTGAATAATTCCTTCAATGTTATATAGCTTATTCATCGAGAATGGTTATAGGCTATATATCATCACGCTAAGACCAATAGAAGCGGAGCACAGATGAAAAATGTTTCAAAATATGGATGTTTTTTCCTTTTGAGAACGCGAACGAAGTCGCGGGCAGAGGCTAGTATGTAATATTAATAAACATATAGTGGTATAACAAAATAATCTCAAGGAGGGTTGATGTAAAGCAGGCAGGCGGCCGATCGTAAAAAAGAAGCCAAACCATACACCACGTGACCACAACATGACAAACATGTACCGATCCTACTTAGGTGGAATAAGGATAAGAAGAAGAGAAGAAAACGTTAGTGTATGTACAATAGTTATGAGGTTATGTTAGATACATAGAAGCTTCATTTAGTGTTGAAGTAAACGTTTATATTAATCAACCAAATAGGCACATGATTTTTTTTGTAAACATATTTTTCTTATTTCAAAATCGAATTTAT
Source organism: Antheraea mylitta (assembly GCA_014332785.1). Taxonomy (NCBI): domain Eukaryota; kingdom Metazoa; phylum Arthropoda; class Insecta; order Lepidoptera; family Saturniidae; genus Antheraea; species Antheraea mylitta. The sequence continues at coordinate 5,918,516 of JACEII010000009.1, forward strand.
AAAATAATTGGTAAACCAGATGCCAGTTTCATTGGACACATCAACAATAAAGGAAACATGTGCGATAATATATTCTATTTATATGTCTTTTAACACAACACGTGTGTCAAAATTCTGAAATGGAATGTGACATGAATCATTTTAGTGTTTTTTTTTAAGTATACATAAACAATTGTTATATTAATATTTATTAAAGTACACAGCAGATATGTTTAAACACATAAAAGAAAATTTAAATATTTTTATTCTTTAAATGATAAAACACGCTGTTTACATAAATTTATTAAATACTAGCTTCTGCCCGCGACTTCGTTCGCTTGGAATAGTTACTTTAGGCAAACGCTAATACGAAGCGGAAGCTCTCAGAAGAAAAAGAACAATTTTGAAACATTCTTCATTGGGGCTCCGCTTCTATTGGTCCTAGCGTAATTATATATAACCTTATATATATATAGCCTTCTTTGATAAATGAGCTATCTAACTGAAATATTTTTTTAAATCTGACAAATAGCTCCTGAGATTAGCGCGATCAACTTGTTAAAAAACAAACCCTTGAACTTTATATTAGTAGTATAAATTATATAGTATAAATTTCTCGTACTAAACTCCAGTCGTCATTCAAATTACTATAACTTTTAATAGAGTAGCCCGATTTTAATAGCAGTAGCACCACCCTCTCACAGAAAACCGACGTAAAGTAACAGTGCTTGCATTGTTGCGTTTCGTTCGGTCAGTGAGAGCGCCGGAGAACCATCTCCCTCCCCAACCCTCTCCTCTCCCTTCCCATGCCCTCAAACCCCTCTCCCTGTCTCTCCATCCCTCTAAACACAGGCTGGGAACGCACTTGCGTCTCCTCTGGGGTTGCTAGTGTCTATGGATGGCGGTTTGGCGGTTATCGCTTAACAACAGGTGACCCGCATGTTCGTTTGCCACCTATATGATATAAAAAAAAAAAGATTAGTTACTTCCGAGGATATGCTTTATGATTTTCTAGCTGAGATTTTATCGCGAATACGAGTGAAAATAGGAGTGATGCGTAATCATACAAACAGACAGACATTTCTAAAAATAATTGAAATGTATATTACTTATTTCTAGGTAGCTGCAATATTTTTTTTCACGAAGATCGAAGAAGTACATACCCGTTAGATTTACATTCTTATATACATGATGTAGATTCAAAGAAAATGCTAGTGAGGTCTGTCTTTTAAATAGCTCGGTATATGTATAGAAATAAAATACTGCATAGTTGTATATACTATGTACATCATTTTTCACTTCACGCTAGATGATCATCTAACACATGTGTTTATAATTATTATGAAACATCTGTTACAAAGCTTATTATAAGATAAACAGCATGTTTTGTAATATATTTCATGTCTTTTCTATCCATACTATAATGTTATTATGAAAAATAGCTGTGCCCGCGACTCCGTCCGCACTAATAACAGTGACTAATAAAATCATCTAAGTCCATTTACTTATCTACTTTTCTCACGTAATTAAATCACGTCATTAGAATTACAATAACTTATGATAGAGTAAACTGATTTTAATGAAACTAAGACTAATTGTTACTTGAGGATATGCTTTATGATCTTTTTGATGAGGTTTTATCGAGAATGCAGTACTTTAGCTGTAATGCGTGTTCTAATAAACAGATAGACATTTCCAAAAATGAATGAAATGTGTTTTATTATTCGTAATGCGTGTTCAAACAAATAGGCATTTCTAAAGATGATTGAAATATATTTTATTACTTATTCCAAGACACCTGCAACATTTTTTTTAACAAAAATCTAAAAAGTACAGACACCTTACCTTTACATTGTTATATGTGTAGATATACCATATATGTACTGATTATATGTATAGATTGTATGTTGGAATATGCGAGTCTCGGAAACTAGCAGAATAGTTTAGAATATTCTTTGTTTCATGTTAAATAGCCCGTTTATTCAGGAAGGTTTCTATCTATATATAACTTTATGTAACGACATATGAACGTAAACAGAATTTTATCGCGGGAAAGTATAGCATCATAACTTTCATACTAGAAGTGAACATTTTTTTTTCTTTTAGAAAATAGTCTGTTATAAACGACCCCAATCATAATCCTTGTTACCTGAAGCTTGTATTGTTAAATAGCATAGTGTCCATTCTCGGTTATTATTGTATCCCACTATTGGGCATGTCTTCTCACAGCGAGAAGAATGTAGGTCAACGTGACATTAATGAATAGCCTATTGTTTTGTAGTTGTTGTGGTGAACAATAATTTATTAAATACCTATCCAAAGTACATTTCGGAACACAGCGGTGGTAATTAAATTGAAAAGTTACAGGTTCAGTTCTCAAATACGACCGAACCTTCTTTGATGAACCTTATTGTTACTTCTATGTTTCGAGCTTTATATATGTATGAAAACATACAAGCTATGCTTAACTATACTTGTGGCCCCAAATGTATCATAAATCTATAACGCGACTTCTAAAATAATCGTAAGACAGTGGCTAAATGAAAATAAATTTATGTCCTTGATAAGTTAACAGGCTAAGGTAGTGTTTAGTTTTAAACTAGGTCATTAACGATGTATTCGATAATTGTTGACAAAAATATGCGCCATTTTTACTATGCACGTGAGATATGTATTTACGAGTAATATGTAAAGATTTACTCTTGACTTAATTATAAGTTCGCATCAAAATAAACCTATACGTTTATATATACTAGCTATCATGGCAGACGATGTCCCGCCCTATAACAAAAAAACCCTTGAAGTTAGACATATTCTATCGCTCACTTTTTTGTTGGCATTATTAAGCTCTATAACTTTTCTCTAGAACTCAATCATATATCTCTCATCGTTAAGGCAGAGTTCGTAAGAAAAGTTTTTGTTTGACAGTTTTTTCTCCTACTTAATTTACAAATTCGACTACCACAAAAAAGTCCTTACATTTTTCGGGTCAACATATAACACTATATAGCCTATAACACTCACAAATAATGTGGCTTTATATTGGTATAAGAATTATCAAAATTGATTTAGTAGATCCAGAGATTACCCCATACAACGTCTCAAACTCACAAACTACCTATTTATAATATGAGTAAAGAAGTATAGATGAAATACGAACTATTACCTACATGCTCAATTGTAAATCAAAATTTTAGATTACATCCTTTTAATACTGAGAGAATGTGTAAAAATAAATACAAATCGTTATTTGTAATTAATGTAAGTTACTACTTATTTATTTCATTTAAACATGATAGCTCGGACTTCATTAGTAAGTGATAAATTGTTAGTCGTAAACAAACCCTACACAATTCAATGCACTATAAAACTATGCCTAACCAGGAGAAAATTATAATTATTTAAAACAATATATCAACCATTAATTAATTTATTGCTGCTTTATTGCAATAGACCTGTTTTGTTTTATATGGCAAAGAATATAAAAGTACTCTATAGCTATGAGTGAAGCCGTAGAACTAATTATAATACTATATAAGAACGCTTTTTTTTTTCTCGAACTGACTACGCTATTGACCTAACAACGTCTTAACAGTTTCACCGGACTACTAAGGCGAGCGCTTAGGGCACTGGGCCGATTTTATTTGACAATTAGATCAAGGGTGCACGGCACACCTCGGCTTAGGCTGTTGCCTGATACGTGCAATTCGCGACCTATCTGAGCTGATCTAAGCCAACTATTCATACACAACTCTTATATATTTTTCGTATCGGATAATTTTCTAAACTATTTCAGTTTGATAAGGGAAAGAAACAAAATCCTTCCACTTTCATGTGTAACGTGCACGTGTGTTGGGGTGATATATGTAATGCTGTAGCAGTGATGTAAGATGTTGGTGTCACTGTATCGCGCGAGCAGCGTACTCAAGGGCTCCTTGCCGAGGGAACGGACCTAGGCTTGAGCCGCTGTCGAGAAGGGGCCTAATCTGGTGTGCGTATAAGAACGCTTTTTTTTAATTAACTGACGCTGTTGGCCGGAAGGGCTTCCTACAGCTTCACAGGGTTTGGAGGTCAACTCGGAAGTCACTCAGCCGAAAGACAACTAGCTCGAAGGTGTCAAGCTTAAGCTCTGCTTAAATCATTTCTTTGCATACAAATTTTGGGATACAGTAAAAATGACTACAATAATACTGCAATACAAACTAATGAATATACAATAATAAATGACTACATTGTAAAAAAATATCAATTAATAATAGTATATTATTTATACGGGTGTTACTAACAGTATTATGTAAATAAACTTTAATATCTGAATATAATAAATACATAAAATTAATCAATTACAAATAGTTATGTATGATGACAAACCTAAAATTTTAATGTATCATGTATAACTGGTAAATAAAATAAATATTTTCAATAGACATAATCGAATTTTTTTTTAATAATACAGTATTCATTTATTTCACTGCAAATATAAAACAGTTTTATTTTAAAAGGTTACTATGATTTCATAAATTGATAATATATTTTGGAATGTTATCAGTGAATTAACCACGTTTTTATAATTTAAAATGTTTAGAAAAAAATTCAAAGAAATGTTTAGTTGTGATAAGTAAAGCAAAACTTAATTTTATATTCTTAAAAGTTAGTCACTTCTACCAGGATGACTCACTGTACTTAATATAACCTTTTTATAATTTTTAGGAATTATTGAATATTTATACATATATACTCATTATATTATACAATCTACAATAACGAGCAAGAAAAGTAAATCCGTATACAAAACGACTTTACATTTACCATCAGATACAACATAAAAGGCAAGTCACCATTTTGAACGGATGTGTGTTGTATTAAACAAAGCATTGTAGTTTATCTATATAATGAAAGCGTTTAGAAACAAAACACCGTAATGTTATTGATATTTAGCTCATTACAAAGTTCTACAGTGTTAAAATTACCCAGCTAAGGCTGCAAAACATGAACGTAAATGCATTTAAACGAGTCATGGTACGTAAAGGACTGCCACCATTTTATAACGCCTAAGCGCCGCGATATTTTCCCCCACACTGACTTCAGGAAAAACGATCGTGTCAATTTGACATCGATCCCACGTGACGCAGTGGTTTTAATGAGCCGTCCGCGGACTAGAGATGCAGTCCGCGAGGGAGGTAGCTATCAAATCAGTTTGCACGGATACACACACAATACAAGTTCATTGACACGCCACGGCCGCATTTTCTCCTTTCAAAGGCATTCGTACTTACCAATTATCCAATTTTATAAGCTCCTCCGGTTTCTTTGTTTTCTGTTCAGCTTTCAGTTTAATCGCTTGAGGATATAACTTTAAAACACTATCAAATTCCTTCGCATTTGCCTCCAGAAAGAAAGTAGACGTGTCTTTCGCGGTAGCCATTGTGAACGTTCTAAATGTACAACACTGCGTATTTAGTTTAGCTATAGCGCCGAACTCAACGCGGCGGCAGCACCTGGCCAACTGGGCGCCCTCTCCCCACTCGACGCCATCTTGTCGAGCGAACCTCGTTATGACGTTCAATATTATTATTCGAAATATGTTTGTATCTACAGATTTTTTATGTATTCCTGCTTATATTGTATGATTTTACTATGTACTAAAGTTAGTCCCGAGTTTTATTCAAGTACTGTCATATATTTGAGTTTCAACTGAATCTCTAAAACAAAAAATATACTTACTCAACAATACAAGGTTATCTCGGTCGCGTGGCGTGGCGAACGTCGGACATTTGTCTAGCCTACACCCACAGGGAGAAACGGGATGAGAAAAAATAAATTCCATATTGAAATTAAATCACGACACTGCACTCAAATAACAATTTGAGAAATGTAAAAAATTATCACAAAATAAGCACAATACGCGATAATGTTAGTCACGTCGACCTCGGCGCACTATCAATTTCCTTAAACGTGACGCAACACACGACACCGTTCTACCGAAACGACTTTGGTAAACACGCATATTTTCCGTTGCATTGCAGTACACACTGAGCTCGGAGTAGTCATGAAGTAGTAACTAGCGGTGTACATAAGGCATTTAGGTAGTAGGACGTACATATCACCGGGGTGGAACGTCACACCAATCGGCTTTGTTGTTTTGATAGATAGATCGCCTTGTGCTCTTATCCCTCTATAATTTAGGTGTACTTTTGTATACTGACTAGACAGTGCTGTTTTTATTTTTATTGATTAGTCAACTTGAATTCATAATGAGTTGCTTTCCTATACTTTCTTCGTATATCTTTTACTTTGAGAGGTTTATGACTGACTTTCGGGAGAAATTTAAACCAGACTTTTATGTTTCTTTGCAATTTCATTTTCAAACTCATTCAGCTTCTTACTTACTGTAAATTTACAGAAAACTGAAGTATATTGTTAATATGAATGAGTGTGATATTAGGCTTTTTTTATTTAACCGGTTCGATATAAATAGATAAATATCATAAATACTAGTTGATCTCGTGAATTTAAGATTATGCACATAATGAGACCAACAGAGAGACTAAGCGGAGCCCATTAATATATCATAATAATCTTAGTTACATCATAAAGGTTCTATATAAGGCAAAAATGAAGAATTGCAACCATATAATAACCTAATGACAATTCATAATTTTCACACGTTCGATCGTTTTGAAATTATTTGCCAGATTTACCAACCCCTAGCCTTGATTGTTATTTAATTAGAATTCCTATAGGAAATAAGATCTCTTAGTTTTTGATATACGAAAGACTCAATTTAAAGTGTTACAATTCAAATAACTGCGATAATAACGCATATCTTAATTCTGAACTTTTTACATACTTTTTGCTTATTAAGTAAATAAATATTAGGAAACCTTCCGCGCACCTATTTTATTCTAATCTAGGCATCGCTTGTATTATATTACATAAACAGCTAATATACATATATATTAAACTATAGACTGAACTAACAATTATGCCCATCACACAAAAGTCAGTCGTCATCTGCGGAAATGAACCCGTGAGCTCTCGGCTAATAGTAACGTTTACTAACACCACGGCGCCTTATTGGAACTTATTTTCCTGTTCTCTTTGGAGAGAAACACTTATGTTGATATACATTTTAAATAACAGTTTCGGTGGGCGTTTTACAAATGCAGTAAAATTCAGCATTGTATTATGATTCATTAATGAACAATAATTAAAGCATGTATCTTCCTCATTTTTCTAAAGGATACGTATATATTTAACAAGTAATCCGCGACCATATAGGCGTGGACTTATACAGTTGGAAACTAAATCCATATGTGCATCAGATTTCAACTTACATACACATCATTGCACTTTCTTCTTTTATTATTTTTAATATTATTTATCGAAAGATCAATTGTCACGTATTTAATTTCAAGTGATATTTAAAGGAAGCGTTTCTTGTATTATTAGATAGTAAACAAATATATAGCATACTTGAAAATAGGTGGTCACTGCAACCTACGAAAATGTATATTCAACTTAAAATCAACTGTAGTCTTGAAATGCATGTGTCAGTGAGAGCTTTTTCGAACTGTAATATTTGAAATATCGTATATCAAAATGCAGCGCTGACATTGCTCCTTTATAGAAGAAGTAGGTGTGAAGTTAGTTGTGTCTATTAGGAAGTACCTACTCCTTGGAACAAAAGATGTAAAAAGGTACCATGGGGTTTTAGTCCGTGAGACTCGGGCATATCCATCCTCCGCTATCCGCATTAGGCCGTTAAGGATTTCGACATGAGAGAAAAAAGGTGTGGAGTTGGTTTAGAGGCATCAAGGCATCGGTTCTCAAGTTCCAACACTTTCCTACGTATAAACATTATAGCAGATTCGCAGATTCAATCTAACATTTGACCTAAGGTGGTAACGTGCTAATCCTAGAACAAGGACACTGGCTTCCCAGTGCAGTTTCCGGAGCATACCATAGATTTTTAACTTCAGCAACTAGGAAGAATCGTACTAATTTTATTCCTACTGGTACTAGTTCCTACTAGATAAAGTTCTATCAACATGCTATGATTTTATCGCAATATTTACTTGCAGCGGAAGCACAGCCCCATCTCTATGGATCAATGGATTAAAACGTAATGAAAAACTACAAATGAAGTTGCTTCTGAATCACCACAACTTTAAAACAAATAAAAAACTTTAAAGACTGCATTTTCACCTCCTTCATAGAGTAGATACTTTATGGTTAGTGGACCTCATTGACACAGATTAAAAGCCGAGTGATATGAGAAGTCATACAACTGCCTGTTACTCGCGGTCGCTAGAAACATGATACTTAACAAGAGGCTATATTGAGGCACGCTATGGTGGCCGTTTTGACGTTTATCCACTCATGAAGTTTCGTTTAAATTAATAGCTATTATTGTATGAAAAATAATTCGTTATTTGATGACGTGCAGTTAGTGCCTAGTTTACAAATGTAATAAGTATATAGTTTATGACACTAAATTAAATTAGTACAACGATTTTTAAATTATATATATTTTATAATTATATATATGCATATCTAACTATACATTTATGTAACTACTACTAATGTAAGTATATAATATGGTCGAGCGAACAAATCTTTTCACGTGTTTTTAAAATGCGTCGTTAACATAATTCTTAATAGATTGTAGTTATTAGTGTACTTATATACAACTCAAATTGGCACTTCATAGTCCGGTGAAGCTGTTAAGACCTTGCTGGGTTAATAGCGTAGTCATTTCGAAAAAAAAATGGCATTTATATTTTTTTTAATTATATATTTATATATTATAGTATACGTAGGATCGCTGATCAGTACAATACTACCATCTCCGTCGTCGGGGTCTTCTCGCGCACCCCTGGAGGGGTGCGGGGAATCCATTCTAGGGTCGCCCCTCTTGTGGAGAATTCGCTCGCCTCCCGCGCTACGGGAGTGTCTTTTTATTTATTTATCGCCCATCAACCTCTGATGGGCGATCTAGGCTTCATCGGCGCCTATTGGCGGTGAGTTTGGGTTGGTGACTGGGACTTCTAATTTCCAGTAGATTTCAGCTGAGAGGCCTTGCCATCGATTTTGTGCAGAGCTTGTAAGGCCTTCGAGCATTTCTCAATGGTTTCAGTTGTCTTTGCGGTGGCTAACATGTTGCGGATTATCTGAGGCGGGGCTAACTCCGTCGGGTCTGACTGCTGGGTAGTCTCCGACTCTACGTTAGTTCGCTTGTTTGTGGGACATCTGCTTCTGGGTCTTCTTTTCTGGCCGGGGGCGTTGGCGGGGGCCATAAGGCTCCCTGCTGCAGTCTCCTCGACCATTGTAGGCGCAATGCTCACGTTGTCTCGCCCGGCGTTACCTGTCCGGGCGGTAGTCCCTGCTCGGGGATTACGCGCTTCGCGGCGGAAGATGGGGCATGTGCGAGCGTTATTTGAGGGGTGGAGCCCCCCGCAATTTGCGCAGGAGGCCGGTTCTTCTCTCGGGCGATCACAGTTTGTTGCGAAGTGCAGCCCTCCGCACCTCACACAGGCTATCGGGCGGTGGCAATGGTGGGAGGAGTGCCTGAATTGTTGGCACCGATGGCATTGTGCCAGGCCCCTCCTCCCACGCCATGCTTCAATGGTCGTCTTCATTAACAGGAGCTCTTGGACGTTGTAGATCTCCGGGATAAGGCCTGGTTTTCTTATTAGGGAGCAGTGGAAGACACATCCAGGTCTGCCATTTCTTCCCTGTATTGCTCGGGTGTATTCCGGTTCGAAGCCCTTCTCTCGGAGGGCCTCGGAAATTTTTTCCGAGTCGGTATTCACTGGCAAGCCGCGTATTGCGACTTTGAGACTTCTATCCGTGGGGGGTGAGTAGGTACCATCTCCGGCAAACGTGCATCAATGCGTAAAGCAAAACAAAAGCTGCATTTGATTATTATTTTTAATAAATCATTATTTCATGTCACTATTGCAATGTGTCAAAATGGACATCATAACGTGACGTTATTTTAACTATGTAGATGTAAGAAGATATAAAAATACTAAAACACATAACCACTTCGTTTATTATATGATAATATTTTCAGTTCCTCAGAAATTCTTGTTTTATTGGCATGAAAGAAGTCTTTGGACATCTACCTCTTGTAGTCCGGTGAAGCTGTTAAGACCTTGATGGGTCAATAGCGTAGACATTTCGACAAAAAAAAAAAAACATCTACCTCGTATTTATGATTTACCAATAATATTCTTCAAATCAATTCAATAATTATAAACAAAGGTTTTCGTTGTTATTATAAAGTAAATAATAAATTATATGAATATTATGATGACATTAATGAGTAAAAGTCTTAATGGTAAAATATATTCTTAGTTAATAAAATAAATAAAAGTAAACCTCGTTAAGTCAAAGCACGATGTTTTTTTTTTCGAAATGAAATCGCTGTTGACCTGGAATGGTCTTCACAGCTTCACCGAACTATTGAGGCGAACGCTAAAGGCACTCAGCCGATTTGGGATGTTTGGGCGACTAACTCAAGAGTGCACGGCACACCTTGGCTTGAGCTGTTGCCTGTTTTGTCCAAAAAACGCGACTTATATGAGTTATTGACACATGCATGTGTACCAAACATCGTGCCTCAACAACTCCTATATGTATTTTGTGTTGGAAAAAATCCTCAAAACTATATAAGATAGGATATAGGATAAGGAAAAATAAGGGTAGAACTCTTTATCGTTTATTTCTTTGAAAAAGAAAAACAGGCGTGCAAGTGTGTACAGGTGATGTGTGTGATGTTGTAGCAGTGACGTAAGGTTTTGTGTCACTGTAACGCGTGAGCAGCGTACTCAAGTGCTCCACGCCGAGAGAACAGACCTAGGCTTGAGCCGCTGCCGAAGGGGGCCTAATCTGGTAAACCACGATAAGTCGAAAACATCTACAACTTAAAAACCTATTCTTCTTCCGTTACTTGAAATCTGAGCTCTCGATATATCGATATAATTAGTATTTTCCTTCGGTAACTCGATTTTTTTATTTCTATACATGAAAAATATCAATGTTTGAATCTATTGTCTCTATAACTCAAAAACTATATATACTTAATATCCTCTCCTATTTTATAATTTGTAAAAAAATATCGTCAATATGTACATGTTTTATAAAATGATTTTTTTTTCATTCTAAACTAGCGGGCTCGGTGGACGTTGTCCCACCCTTACAATAAAAGACGTTGACAAGTTATATACCTAAACCTCTCTGAATCGCTTTATCTACTGGTGAAAACCGTATGAAAATTTGTTTAGTAGTTTTTAAGTTAATCACGAACAGACAGACGTGGCAAATGGCTTTCATTTTTATAATATGCAGTGGTAATACTTTTGTAACTATAATTTTTATCATTTAACTCTCATACCACAATTAGGTAACATAGAATTTAATCCTCTGAAAATACAAAACGGTTGAAACCTCGTTAACGTGATTTTTTTAAACCAAGTTACCAACCTATATTAAAAATCATGTGTTTAAAATGAAGTTGTTTTTTTTTTAAAAAGTAGAAATCAGTGTCATGAAGAAATTTAAAATCGTGTCAATTTTGATGAGAATCAATTTCGCTTTACAAACGTAGGCATTTTTGCAATTAGCAACAAAAATATTTCTTGTAAAAGAAAACAAACTAAAAGCAATGAGAACACAATTTATCATTTACGACTCGCGAAACAATAACGTTTTGTTCGACATTCAAAGTAGATAATAACAGTTCGTAGTTATTTATTCTGCAGCGCGGCGGCGTACAAGCGATAACAGTATCGCTTGACGGTTTGGCCTTTACGATGGGTTACGTATTTGAAACGAAATATTATAATAGGGTGTCAGTTGAATGCAGGGCTCTAAAAAGCCCGCTCGAGGCCCGAGGGTTTCGGGATTGGGATAGCAGTATAAAAACGAAGGGAACAAACGTTTCGAGGGTTCGAGTTTAATTTTTTATGTTTGTATGCCGGTCCTCGTACATCCGATAAGCGGGCAGGCAGGCTGTTTGATGTCTGACTTTGTGCATGCTGCTATGGTGGGCATTGTATTTATTTAATGTTCGAAAAGAAATCTCATATTATTATTTCTAAAGTAAATACCGTTTTAATAAAAATATTCAACATTCAATATATATAAATGCGAGTTTATTTGTTTGTTATGTTTTCACGCTTAAACTAATCAGCTGATCGTAATGAACTTTTACATACAAGTTTACCTTTCATTTAAAAAAAAATAGTTCGCAAGAAAATCGGCTGATTGCCACAAGCGCTCGCCTTAGTAGTCCGGTGAAGCCGTAGTCAGTTCGAAAAAAAAAAGTTCGCGAGATACAAGTCGAACTTACATTAAAGCGAACGGAACTGCGAAAAGCTAATGTAATATAAAGGACTCTAAAAGTTACTGTATTTTATACAATATCTACTATTACTTTATATTACTATATTATATCCGACATAATATTTTAAATAGATAAAAAAACCAGGATCGAGTAATTTTATATACTTACTACATTAAATTGCAAACTGTGTAGACATTTTGAAGGTTGCGCGTGCAATTTATAAATGTATAATGGGCTTAAAGTTATATATGTATGTATATAGCTTCATAGATAAAAATATTTTGCCCAAAGATATACAACACTTCATAAATACGACTATAAGTAACGCGAGCACGTAAAGTAACTTATCAGGTTATCACAAGAATGCCACAATAAGGTTCCATTCATTAATATTGTGTAAAGAATGATGTTATGTAAAACGCAACTGCTTATTTATGAGTTAACCGAGTTAATGCGACGCGGCATGACGCAAGTAATAAAGGAGCTATTTACATGTTTTTATTACATTTAAACTCTTTAGTAAATAAATCACGATTTTTATAAAATGCCACATAGTGCCAATTTAAGTAATTTATCAATTGACTTCTTAAAGTAGGTGTATAAAGTCGTTTTTTTCCTTTGTACATTATATATCAATATTGGGCGCATGTTCGGTTGATATTTCCTTGCGTAGTTAGGATTTTAAATATTTCGCATTATAATTAAAAAATTGTGAGCCGTCGCAGGAGGCCTAGCAGATGTGAAACATCGAAATTATTTAAGACAGGAAATAATTATGGCATAGTAAGAAATAAAATACTGATATTTTTTTCAAGATGATTGTTTATTTATAAACGTTTATACTCATTTAATACAAAAATTAAAAATCATACAGCGTGGCGACGCATGCCGTAGCGACGCGTAACTACGCTGACAATCGGACTGTCCTGCCACTAGTTATTTCACATGGAAAATGTATTTTATGTATTAATTTTTTTTTAATGATTATTTATTACTATCTAAGCGATAATTTAAACTATTAATAATGAAATATGATGATTTTAGGGTTTGGCGTTATATCATTATAATGCATTGAATGTTTGAATAATAATTTAACAGATTTATACATCTTACTCGATACCTGTATATTTTCTGGTCGTAACACAAATGAATAAACAAACACCAATGCGGTGTTATTACAAAAAAGTTAAATACGTATTGAATACTTGCTTTAAAAAGGTTTCGTATTAAATGCACCGCGCTCGCTGAATGTTCGCCATCTTGCTCTTTTGTTTCGCTTTGGTTACGTTAAATTAGACTTGCGAAAAAGGATAACGCGAACTTACCTTGGGCGAGCGCGGTGCATTTAATACGAAACCTTTTTGAAGCAAGTATTCAATACGTATGTAACTTTTTTGTAATAGCACCGCAAAAGTTTTAACTAATGGATATATTTTCCGTTCTCAGCAGGGGTCGAACCCTCAATCTCTGACTCAATACACATGTCCTTCGAATGCGCCATCGTTGCATTGGGTCGATTTAATTCGTAAATATTTTATGAAATAATTAGTCAAAGTGAGCGACAGTTCGGCAAATCGACAACACTCCAATTAACTATGACAATTAACTGCCAGCGTTAATTTTATGGTCATCATTACTAATTTATGTAGTATCGGGTGCGAAGAGGAAAAAAATGCGACTAAAATAAGGAAAAAAAATATGTTTGAAGTTCATTTAGATTGCCTTCTTCTAAATAACTACATAATTAATTTTAATCTTTATTTACGGAAGGTATTTAAAACATTTAAAATGATTTATTAGACATTGGTCTTTGTATTTACAAGAAGCAATAAACCAGACGTAATTGTTTTGAATAGGCAAGAGTAGAATCTAGTTTTAGTTAATCTATTTTTTTTAATTCAACAATGTTGGTGAAAAATCTGTCTTTACTAATCTCTATTCTAATGCTCTTTTCTAATTTCTAATCTCTCTTAAAGCAGTTTAAACTAAAAACCTCCACAACATTGATCTGTGAGAATTTTAATATTGAATTTTGAATTGTTCATTAACTAGCTAATACCTGCAACTTCGTCCGCAATGTTTATTAGGTATTTTCACATATATTATGTACTAGCCTCTGCCCGCGACTTCGTTCGCGTGGAATAGATACACTAACACTAACACGCAGAAATTCTCAAAAGGAAAAAACGTCCCGATTTTGAAACATTTTTCATTGGTGCTGCGCTCCTATTGGTTTTAGCGTGATGATATATAGCCTCGATCAATCATTTAAAGGCTAAATTTTAATATTTAAAGGTCGCAAGAAAAAAAATATCAAGTTCGTTGATATTCATATTCAGAAGTAGCTCGAAAAGATATAAAGTACTTGTCTTGGAAACCTTGAAAAATTTGGAGCGACCTTCAAATATTAAAATTTCGACTTGAGATTTTCAGGATCTTTATCATTTTTCTTGTAGAAAAAAGTAAAATAATGAGAAAATAATTCAGAAAAAAAACGATTTTTGACGTTTTTGGAAATTTAAAAAAATTTGGAGTGACCTCTTAAAAACTTTTTTTTGAGCTGTCTTTTGGAGAGGGCTCTTAAAACATCAAAAACGAACATATTTTCACCCAAGACTCAAAAAAAAAATAGTCGGTTTTTTTGGGCCACCCTAGTATAGATAGAACAAAAAGCATTAAAAAAAATTGAATGCTTGCAAACATATAATTTGGTTATATTTTTTTAGTCTTTTATAATACTTATAAAGATAGCAGTTTCAAAAAAATGTAACAACTTATTATTCAAAGAAGGTATCATGATATTTCCTGTTTAGATAAGGACCAACATTGTAAGAATTAAAAATGTATATACATATATCAAAATCTTTCCTTACATGGTGCACATAAACGACATACCTCTATAATTTTATTTATATACTAGCCTCTGCCCGCGACTTCGTTCACATGCAATAGATACTTTGGGCCAACGCTAACACGCAGCGGAAGCTGTCAAGAAGAAAAATACCCTGATTTTTAACCGACTTCGAAAAAAGAGGAGGTTATATGTTCGGGTGTATGTTTTTTTTTTTTTTATGTATGTTAATCGATATCTCCGTCAATTGTGAACCGATTTTAATGATTCTTTTTTTGTTTGATTCGGCTATACTCCAAGGTGGTCCCATATAAATTTGAATAAAATATTCAACCCCTAAGGGGGTTAAATATCGTTTATTTGATTTTCACCCAGTTCGTGTCTACGTATTTTCGTGTACTTGAAACCGATTTCAACAATTTTATTTGAAATTTGATAACTGGGAATGGTGTTCTTGAAATTAAAAAAAAATCCAATCATAAGGGTTGAAAATAAAGGGATGAATAAAGCTTATATGAATAAATGAACTTCCCCATAAGCTAATTTTAATGAAAACTTGGAACAACCTGTTGTAATGATAAGAATATCATTTAATCAATCCTGAGTTGATCATGAAAATGAAGAATGGAACTCCTCAACGGTTTACAGCAGCTATCTTGTGTTTGGGTACATAAGACTCGTTTGACGAGGACTTACATGTGGGGTTATGACTGTTGAGGCAATTTCCGTGAAACGGACATTAGGAAAGATGAGGTTCTGAAATTCGTTCACAATCAACCTAATTTGAGCAGATGGATCTAGTACGGTGTAATATCATGTTTGTTTGTCAAGTTATGAACTTATTTTATAATTAATTAGAACCAGATAAATATATTTATATACACTAAAAATGGAAAAATAAAAATTTTTACAAAAAAAAAATTGAACCGACTTCGATATCAAAACTCATACGGCACTGAAAAGCGAAAAATAAATACATTATTAATTCAACCAAATAAAATAAAATATGAATATTTGCGCTACCTAATAATATATTGGAAGTCGGTGCCAACCTAAATTTCTAATTTGTTGTAGGTATAAAAAAGTATATTACACTATACAAATAGACGCGAGAGTGGACCTAAACGTTGTATGTAGATGATATGAAATATGGTTGGCACCGATTTCAAATATATTATTAGGTAGCGCAAATATTCATATTTTATTTTATTTGGTTGAATTAATAATGTATTTATTTTTCGCTTTTCAGTGCCGTATGAGTTTTGATATCGAAGTCGGTTCAATTTTTTTTTGTAAAATTTTTTTAAACATTCTTCATTGGTGCTCCGCTCCGCTCCTATATATGATATATAGCCTATAACCATCCTCGAAAAATGAGTTATATAACATTGAAAGAATTTTTCAATTCGAACCAGTAAGTAGTTCATGAGTTTACCCCCTACAACGTCTCAAACTTTACCTCTTTATAATATTAGTATAGACTATTATGGATATAGATGATAGTTAAAGAAGTGATTATACACAAATAAAATGTATATTCTAATTATTTTTTCATACTTTAATATCTTGAAACTTGTGGTAAGGAACAATTCTTCACTTTAACAATGAGTAAATTACTTTTTATCGAAGGAAATATAATCAACCACAGCAATTTATGTTCTTTTGAGTTTCTGTAAACGTGTTGAGTCACCGAGTGACGACGCTCACGACGATTCTTGGAAGAAGTGAATGGCAGGTGACCGGTCTTTTCGGAGGCCAGATTTTACAGTATACCTTATTCCGTTTTGGATGGTACATATCTTAAACTAGCTAATACCTGGTTCATTTATGTACTTTGTTTATTATCATAATAATTATTTAATGCATAGAAAAAAATGTAAAAATATTAAAAGTAAAAAATATAAACTATTCTTAGAACATTTCTTCAGTCTTTTGAAGTAATTAGAACAATTGTAGTGTTTGAAAACTTTAATAACTTTGTATTAATTGAAAGTATTATATTTTCTTTAAATACGGAGCATTTGTCTAAAAAGTAAATCTTAAAAAAATATCGAAATATATTTTCTATATCTATTCTATCTAGTATTTGTCTGATGTGCGAATAACGACAGATCTCTATCATTTTATTTATATGTAAGACTAGCCTCTGTCCGTGACTTCGTCCGCACGGAATAGTTACTTTGAAGTAATGCTAACACGCAGTGGAAGCTCTCAAGAGGAAAAAAACCCCGATTTTGAAACATTCTTCATTGGTGCTCCTATTGGTCTTCGATAAATGAGCTATATAACACTGAAATAATTTTTCAAATCGGACCAGTAGTTCCTGAGATTACCCCCTACGTCACAAACTTTACTTCTTTGTAATATTAGTATAGACAAAAAGAATGATTAAAGTTCAAAATGTTTGTGTTTATTAATGTAAGAAAATTTATAAAAAGTCACACATCTACTATAATTTGTGTTAACGATGTTACTGTTCACAGGAAAAAAAATGTCGCAAAAAGCCAACGTCACGCGGTGTTCCCAGGCGGTCACCCATCCAAGTACTGACCGCGCCCGACGTTGCTTAACTTCGGTGATCGGACGAGAACCGGTGTTTTCAACGTGGTATGGACGTTGGCGGACGGTGTAACCTAACATATATTCTTAAAGCTAAATATGACGTCATTGGGTAAGGTTATGAAAGACATATTTTTAATTTTTCAAAGTACGTTACATATTTTTATATGGTTATTTGAAAATAAAAAGAAGAGGTTATGTTATTTCTTCATGTGTTTTAAAAAGGTAATTTTATGCCGTAAGATAAAACCACGGAATAACAAATAGTGGATAGAACCATCTTGGTAATTTGTAAACAATGTTTGAAAAAAAGCATAAAACTACAATTATTATTTATCAATGATTGTTTTTGGGGAGATATAGACGCTCACCAGTTGCTCAATAGTTAAATTGAAAGTTTGACTTCCCATTTCAATACGTCTAATCAACACTAAATCAGTAGGTTACTGTAGTCCCTTTAATGTCTTTTATGTATTTATTTTCATCATTTATACCTTCTGTAAATACACTGAAATTGGTGATAAACGAAGAATAAATGTGTATCGAAGAGTTTTATTTACATTAATATATTAAAACATTCCGTATTTTATTTAAACTATAGTCTAATTTTAAAATCTAATATCAAAAGTTGGAATATCGATATATATAAGGTTTTGGCCTACTGCTGTCCTCTAAAGTAAGAATAACGCTCGAATTGGAATTAAAATCGTTTCCCCGTTTTTGCTCCAAGGTCAGTGAGTTGTAAGCATACGTGCTCGCGCACACTATCGTGCCACTCCGAGCCAGCCCGGCCGTGGCGACCGCGATACGGAGAAACGAGATATTTTTGTATCAGCTAACCTACGAAACAAACACGTTCTTGTTTTAGTCACTAGCGACATCTGTTATTACAGGGTTGAACTAAATTAACATGTTTGGCTGAGTTTAATTTGCTTTTTTTTTCGAAATGACTACGCTATTGACCTAGCAAGGTCTTAACAGCTTCACCGGACTACTAAGGCGAGCGCTTAAGGCACTCAGCCGATTTTATTTTGGCAACCAGCTCAAGGGTGCACGGCACACCTCGGCTTGGCTGTTGTCTGTTGCATGCAAAATCGCGACCTATCTTAGCTAACCTAGCTGACTATTCATATATGTATGAGTTGTTGAAACGTATATGTGTACCAAGCATACACGCCTCAACCACCCCTCCATATATTTATTATCGGAAAATTGAGAGTTTTTCAGTTCGATAAGGGAAAAAAAAAGTAAACCCTTCCATTTTCATGTGTATGCATGTAGGCGTGCACGTGTGTGGTGGTGATCGTGTAGTTAAACGACACAGGCGAATCGCCCTTACGCGGTAGTAATAAATAAAAAAGATTTCAAAAAATCACTCGATCATACTTGACCGTGGTTAGGTGGTAGAGCCATGCTGAAGCTATTACTGGTTTCAGTGCGAATGGGTCGCCTCGCCCGGGGTAGTACCACCCTCTCACAGAAAACTGACGTGAAGTAACAGTGCTTGAATGTTGCGTTTCGATTGGTCAGTGAGAGCGCCGGAGGACTACCTCCCGTTCCCCTTCCTCTTCACCCAAACACAAGCTGGTAACGCACTTCCGACCCCACAGGTATTGCTAGTGTCTATGGACGGCAGTGATCACTTAACATCAGATGACCCACTTGTTCGTTTGCCTCCTATGATATAAAAAAATCTTACCGAGATTTGGATTGTCCTAAACCTACCAATATCTTAATCACTATACGCTTCTTATTCGTTTTTGAGAAGGTCACTAGTGTTTCTTTAAAATTCAAGGTCCAATGCTAATGAGAAATGGGATCACCTTGAAAATATCATTTTTCCTTAAAAATTAATTTTCCAAATTTACTTATAAATGACGAAATTCTATCTACAACGAACGTTTCAAAAATACTACCGACTAGAGAACCGCTTTTTTTTTTAATGTACAATAATATAAATAAATAAGCCTTTTATTTTATTATTTCAATTTCCATGCAGTTTTACAATGTCTATTTACAAACTATACCAGTTATTTATTTTAGAATATATTATTTTAATACATTCTCTTTTTTTTTCTTCTTTTCTTTCTTTATTCTTCTTCTTTTATTCTTTTTCTTAATTAATCAATTATGAAGTGAACAGAACAAAATATAATACCTAATAATATTGGTACATTTAATAAAATAATTACAAAAAATATATACATGGAAAGCTTACTTTTGCTGTTATAAACACAAACATACCATTATTCTTTTTTGATACATTATTTTTTGATATAATGAGTATAAATTTGTCGAGATAATACTTAAAATAGACAACGCGCAGGTTAAATACGTGGGACAAGGTTTATTAGTATAAAATTTGGCATAGGAGTTTCTTAAATAACGTGAGTAAAAAGATTTTTTTTTTAATTCACCCCCCAAGTCCCCCCCAGTTATCCCCCAGTTATCGGTTGAATAATTATTAGTGAAGCCGATGGAAAATTGATGGATATTTGGAAATACTTTATGTACAGTACAGAGCTATAGACCGAACTAAAGCTATTGTTCTTTCTAACAATAAGTTATTGTTAATTCGTAATCTACTTTGTTCAAAAACGTCTCTTACTTGCCGTGGTTTAAAGATAAAACAAAATCCTTCTTTGGGACTTACTTAGAATGCTAGCTATCTAAATTTAACTGAAAGTAGGCCTCCTTCTGGGAATATTACTCGTAATTTGACGTTGATTCGTTTTACTGAAAGCGTTCTTCAAGTTCGCATTGAAAAGTTCATTTGCATTATTTTATGATATTCTAGTACCTAATAAAAGTATGTTTTAGTAGTTTAGTAATGGCTTATTACATTTAAACATACGATTACTTTAATTAATATGGATATTAAAACCTACGTTAGATAGGTAATAAATAAATAAACCATTTATTCCAAAAACCAAAGTACATTATTTAAAATAAACATGCCATAAAAAGTAATGTTATTAAGCTTAGTTATATTATAAGTGATTGTAAACTATTTTGGTTTGGACCTCTCTTGGGTAAAGGTGTCCTCCAGCGCCTGCCATCTGTCTGTGGTTTTCGCTGCGTTGGGCCAATCTGTGGCTATTTACAGAAGGTCATCTCACCAACTTGTGTTAGGTCTAGCTATTCCTCTTTTTCCTCTTGGAGCCACCCACATCGCACAATGTAGCAACATGTCCTGTTGTATACTTAGATTCCATTCCACTAGATAGATATGTGCAATTTATACAGTAGATTTGTCGTTATTAGTAATGTTACTTTCAGAGTTGTGTTTATGTCAAGCTTATTTTGCCTATAGGTGATAACAAAATGTTTTCACGTAAAACAAATTTGCATGAACGATTTAAATTCTGCGTGTGTTTCGAGTCAAGGATTAGCCGACAAGAATTAAATTAAATCTGGTTCCAACACTGTTTTTGTCGCTACACAAGTCTGCGTTTAACTACAATAGGTACCTATATCCTATAATTAAACGTTGTTATGCTCAATCAAAGTGAAATAGTATGATTGACTGATTCGTAAGTGTGGCTGCCTGAACACATCAATGGGTTATTTTAGAAATAATAATTATTTTACTCTAGTAACAGTGGATAGGACGAAAACGCTATGTAGTCCGGTGAAGCTGTTAAGACCTTACTAGGTCAATAGCGTAGTCAGTTCGAGGAAAAAAAGAAGCCAAATGATAGTTCTGTAAAGCTGCATGGGAGCTTTGGCTGCATTGAATTCGGGATCCCCTGTAAATTAAGTTCCTTTTTCACAGTATTAACAATTAAATTCTGAGACGCCATCAATTAACAAGTCCAGAGAATGTGTTCTTTATGGAAAAGACCGTACCATTTCTCGTTCAATAACCTTGAAAGAATTGTTTTATTTATTGTCAATATGTATTCATAGGGTTTGTTGTACTGACATTTATAATTTTACAGTATTTTGAAGAGTAAGCGACAAGAATACAGAAGAGTAGCTCCCGATTCAAACAAATAAAGTTTATAGTAATTAAAATACATTTTGTTGGTGTTTCATGGTTTAGATTCATAACTGGACCCGGTAGGTAGCGCTGTGATTGAGTATTAGCATTTTTTATTATAAAGGCAAGACAACGTGCACCAGGCGCGCTAATTTTATATATTTTTAAATGACTTCGTAGTTAATTTGAATGTGTCATTTCGAAGATGATAGTTTATATTAGGGATTTTTTTTTTATTTTTGCCATACAGGCCTGTACTTTCCACGGTGGGAACCGCTGTCTATTGGTTAACTGTCTTTGAAACGTGATACCTTATTTTGTCAACTCGTATCACTTACGTTGGCTATACCAACTCTATATATTTATTCATTAAGCTTATGAGTCATTTGTAATCTCTCTATTAACTCAGATTATGTTTACGAACTTCTCAATTTCAGTTTTTAACATATATTATATTTTAGTATACAATATTTGGAAAGGACTATCCACTACTTATTAAAATGTTATATTGAACGCAAATATTGGTCACACGTAGTCCATTGAAGTTTTCACTGCACCGGTATTCAATGAAGTGACGTCACGGCGTAGTAAGCTGTAGTTACTATACACAGCTGTTTCGTATAGCTAAGGTTATACAGATTATTGAATTCTTTCTTTTACGTCACCACAGCCGTGTAGGGATATTCAAAACAATTAGGTGTAGAATTCGATTATTCAATTTTATTCTGTCTTAAAAAACGTAAGCAATCCTTATAAGAAATACATATAATATATTTTTTATTTCATATGCCATTTAGTTGATGGTCCGCATTACACTTTAGAAAAAAAGAACAATGAATCTATATCTGTCTTGCTTGTTTAGTGAATGTTAGCTTTTAGCTATACACCTATGTATATTCTCATGTAATTAAATGTGGTTGAGTGATTTACTATTTATTTAATGTCTTTATTTTGTTAATCTTCTTAATAATTAAAATTAGTAACATCTGTACTATAACTATACAAATATATAATATGTACGTAATGTATAAATTGTAGTCAGTGGGAAAATATCTATACCAACGACATTTTTTTAATAAACATAGAACTTCAAAAAAAAATGTTGATTTAACTTGTATTATTTCTACTTATCTATTGAGTTATAATTATTAATGGTACAAAATAAATAAAGACAGCAAGTTCTACATTATTTGCATACATATTGAAAATTACGAAATTATATTTTGATATGGTGAAATTTCTATTAAACTTTTACGTGACTGTACCAAAGTATTTAGGGAATATCATAAAAGAAACAAAATTTATTGATTCTCTTAGTAAAAATATTTAATAAATTTTTCACAAGAGAATAGCCCTATAGAGTACAAACGCCTCAAAAGAGTAGTCACAAGTACATAGTCACAATTCGGTAGCGATGTGAGACGGACGCTAATCCCCGTTTTCCATTCGCCTCGCGCTCTTTCGCGCCACGGCCTTTTGCTATAACGCGAATTTGGGCCAAGCGCAAGTGTGTCCTTGTCTAACAAACACCTATCACACATAGCCATCTCCTTTTCACGAATTCTCGTTTCACTCGTGATAACATTCGAGTGTTAACCAAGTTTCCATGTTTACATTGTGATTGGTACTAGTTGTCGAATGAAAATAAATTACAGGTAGAGCTGTTCAAAAGCGGTCGTTACTAAGACTTCACTTCGTTTAGAACATAGGTAGGTACTAATTGTAAATATATGAAAATTAGATATAATTCCAACATGCGTGTGTTATTGTTTTGTCTAAAAATGTTTTACATATGCAGGCTACTCACCTTGTATAATATTTAAGAAAAAAATTAGGAATCTATAAAACATTAGCCTAAACACATTTTCTAAATACAAAATTATAAACACTAGGTATTTACGCTAACAATGTAATATGTTGTAGTCCGGTGAAGCTGTTAAGACCTTGCTGGGTCAATAGCGTAGTCACTTCGAAAAAAAAAAATGTAATGTGTATTGTTTCTGAACGAGTACAATTTACAATTCAATTAGAAGCCAAGTCTTTGTCAACGTATCCGGAAATTGACTTTCTAGTTGACATTTAAATTGTAAAAAATATTTTTTGTGTCTTCGACTGAAACTACTGTTTTGAAATTGAAGAATATTTTGTCAATTATTTTAAAATGTTTAGATTGTGGCGAGAATCAAGCCTATAACATTATTACCCGTTCCAGACAGCCTATAACATTATTACCCGTTCCGTAACCTTGATAAGTCTATGGATTCATTAGAATACTTTAATCAGACCTTTTGTTTAAGCAATTACAGTTGTTAAAACTTTTGTAAAAATAATTCTATCAAAATAAAATCTGTAACACATAACATATATAGCAGATTAAACAGAGAGAGTAAATTGTAAGACAATTGTTATATATTTTTTTGATATTTGATATGTTTTATAATATTAGTTCCAGGACAATAAAACAAAACATACGTTATTTGTCTTTTAAAGTATAGTGTTATTATATTTGCACAAAATAGTATACAAAAAAAGCAATAACCGTAAAAATACTGCCTATAACATATACCTATAATTTATTTTAATGGACCCTCGTTGTCTGTTAAATAAAATACTAATAATCCAGACTGTATAGAAGAACTATATCGTACGGATGGCAACAGTAGAATTGGAGCTAAAGCCACGCTGAAGCTATTACTGGTTTCAGCATGAATGGGTCGGCTCGCTCGGGATAGTACCACCCTCTCACAGAAAACTGACACTAAGTAACAGTGCTTGCATTGTTGCGTTTCGTTCGATCAGTGATTCCTTCCCTTCCCCCTACCCCCAAACACAGGCTGGCAACGCACTTGCAACTCCCTTGGTGTTGCTAGTGTCTATGGAGGATGGTGATCACTTAACACCAGGTGACCCGAAAGTCCGTTTCTCTCCTATGTCATAAACAAATTATGGAGATTTAGTTCCCAATGTTGAAGAATAATGTTACAAGGCTTTCATAACCGTGGCCACCGAAAAAAGTTCTAAATAAAATATTTATTGTAGAAGGCAGAATAACGAGTTTTGATTTACGTACGTGGCCTTTATATTTTGCATGACTGTAAAGATCACGTTTTGCATGCACGAACACTAACAAACACTGAAATACCAAAAATTCGGTCACTGGGTCATCAGTCATCACAATATATTACGAAAGTTAAAACAGTTGGTTAAATAATCACGTTCACTTAAAAGTTTGACTTTAATTAAATACAAAAAGCAAATATTATTCACATGTTACAAACATAAGTAGGTAAAATAAATTAGAGTTGTAATATTCATAAATTGTAAGCTGAGTAACGGACCATATTTTTTCTTTCAATGTTAATTGTATAATAATTACTTTGATTAAATAATATTCAGAATCATTACATTATGATATTTTGGAATGTTGTTTTGACATAAGAGACCGTTTGTAATGTGAATAAATTGTTTTACGTAAAATTCAGGATTCTATATTTTGAATATGAATTAAGAGTTGTTCAAAGCTTTTTCTCAGGAAAAATGTTTCGATTTTTACGTAAAGTATTGATTTACTTGTAATATGTAAAATAATAGGTTTATGGAATACAAAAATCGACGAAATATCTACCTTAAAAATCAAATTAGTAACGTTAGGCGAGACAGAAATATCATAATTTAAGAAAGTGTATCAGAAATTTAATATCTCCACGTTAAGAGGACCATATACTCATATTATTACATGATGATATATACTAATGTTATCCCAATATTATGCTTTGGTAACAAATCGAATACTTAAACCTAATCTCTGAAACTTAATTTTAAACTAATTAATTATCTTACTTGCTTTCCATAATAGATATGAAATTGTAGTCTGACGCATAAAAAATATTTAAAAAACAAGCATATACAAAACAAACAACAATTAAAGTATATGTCTTTAAACAAAAAGTCGTCACAATTTCTGTATCCGTTGACAACGTATATGCAAAAGTTTATCGAATCAGTAATTAAGGCGTACCCATAACTAACAAATTCTCGTTTGTACTTTTTTTTTTTTTAACTTTATTTTTGGCAATCAACCGTTCAGATTATTACTGCCATTGTCACGTAGTCAATAATATTACAAGCTTCGTACGATTATTTCAATATCAAGCGTCGTGTAAATCAACATTCTAATAAGATGGTGGCTCCCTTGTTAGAACCTTCCATGGAGTTTTTGTGGCATCTCAGAATTGCATGCTCCGTGGTATTATTTTTCATTCACTTCACTTATGCATAATAAACTAACCATATTACATAAACACCACCAACTTTATACAATATAGAGTCAAGTAACACAAGATTATGAATAAAATATAAAATCCACTACATGACAGTCTGAAATCCCGCCAAAAACTCCTCGTTTGCACTTATTACCTAAGATTCTCTGATCAGATTTTAGAATACGGTTTGCTACATTACCGTAACATTTTATCTAAACCACCCATTATAATGCAGTACATTCGCACTCTAGTTATACATATATAAATGCACATGTCTTTTAGAGTATAAATAACTTAAAATAAACAGTGGTGATATAAATCTAACTATTATAATTAAATAAAAGCGCGCTTTGTTGTATTTCACGCGAGCAAAGCCACAGATTCAGTTAGTTGGATATAATTATTCCACACTCCAGTAACGTTAGGGGTATTGGGCAATCTGTGAATAATTGGAAAAAAAACCTATTTAGGATAATAGTACGAGTGACCAGTATAATTAGATTATAATAGTACCAGTGACAAGTCTAGTTAGATAAATGTATCTAGAACTTTGATATTCAATTAACCCGATAATTAACTGCCAATTGAGATCGCCTCACTAATGTAGCTATACATAATAGTCATTAAAACAAAGGAGGTTGCGATATTAATGCGGTCGATTTATTTTAATTAGTGGCCATAGTTGGAAGGAGCGTAAAGTACGACGAATAGAGACTTTTAAATAAATCACCGATCATATGGAAAAAGGAATTATATCTAAAAAAAAATGTTATAACACTAAAGCTCGTCAATAACTACAAAAAATCGGTTTTCAAACAGAGAAGAAGAAGTTATTGAACAGTTTTGTCACTGTTTATTTCTTATATTTTTAACATTATCCTTTGATAGTCACATGTTATTATCACATGATACAATGACATTTATCTTTCTAATAAATACACCTATGCGTAGAAAACAATTGGCACAGTCTCATCAACAAAATTGTGATTTAAATTGTTATCAGGAATTGCGACTCAGTCACAGTATTGACCGTCCAAGTAATTAATACAGGTGCCGTGTTTCGAGCGGCAATCAAATGTAGATAAATGTTCTAGTCGGGTTATCAAACTGGAGTTATCATAAAGCAAACGCATGGCTATTTATATATCTAATTTTTATGTTGCACGTGGCTCGTAGAATGAAATATACCTGTACATTTGTAAAATATTCTATTGAGATATTGTTTGCTGTCGGTAAATTTTAATGCGTATTACGAAAATTATGGGCTATTTTAAATTGTTTTTGATTATAACAATACTAGCTTTTGATCTCGGGTAATGTAAATTTGATCTATTCTTCGATAGCAGTACGTTATTTCTAGATGGAAAGCACTCTATATCCTTTTATGTGCCTCTGTTAACGAGTATGCAAAATCTTATGACGATTGGTAAGAGTGAAATTGTAACAAAAAACTTAATAACTTAAAACTAATCTTAAGTTACAAGTTAAATGGTTAAATAACTCTTAAATAAAATTTTAGGTAATTAGATTTCAAAATTTCGTACAGCATCTCATTTTAAAAGCATTTTTATAGAAATAGGTATATGTTATTGTATTAATTATTCATTTGTCACAAGGAAAAGAGGCGCATCTAACTCAAACACATATCAAAAGAAAGTCTGTAGCCTACATTTTTCCTGATGTATTATGATTAATGGTTATTACCTACATTACTTACTAAGTCTATATTTGTGTTCTAAAAATAATCGTTCACGTCTCTTAAATAATTGTACAACAAGCAATTTTGTTCAATATGCGTTTGGCTAAGTGATGCGTCATTCTAATTGCTAACGTTGTCTATACTCTGTTGATTTTGTTTGTGCGAAAATATAAGTTCCTATTCAGATGAAGATGAAGGATGAGGAGAATATCAAGTAAGAATATAAAATATAGTATATAAGCGACATAATTGAAGCTATATTGCTCAGTGGTAGCGGAATCGGGCACCGCGTCATTGGAACTTTGACAGTATAGTATGGTTATTCTGGAACAGCTTCTAGTAATTGTCCACTACAATGAACTCCACCTTCTTACAGCTACAATTTAGAAGCAGTCTAGGTTCAGTGTTACCGTATTAGGTCAGATCAGATCAGATCATCAATTATGTATTTAAAACTATCGAAAACAAAACAACCAAAAGTCAGACAAATAGTAAAAAGAAGAACACACTATATTGGAGCCTAAATAAATGTCAACACACTGATAAAACTTTACATTACTAACAATATTAAAAAGTTATTCTACATATCTCTAAACATTTAAAATTGAAAATTAACTAAGAATTAATAACGAATTGAAAATAAAATCAGCTGAAAACTTAACATAAGCAGACGGGAAAGAAACCAAAATGTCAAATAATGTAACTGAGAACACTAAAAAGCTTAATATAATATTGAAATATAATTTATTGAATGTTTATAAAAATCCATCGATATGAATTAACTGAAATGATAAGTAAAATTGCGGTCAAATACATGCGTTCTTACATCATAATTATCAATATCAACTAATGACTAATTTTTTATCACCACTTCAGTTTTTTATTTGCGTTGACCGCACTTAGATTATAATTAAAACATAATTAGTTAATATAAAAAGCAAATGAATATATACTTGGTTGACTAAAGACAGCGTAATTTAGATTTATATAACATACATGCATATATATGTTTAAACACTGAGGTAAGTGATAATTATGCGCATCATACAAAAGTAATTCGGGTGCCAGAATTGAACCCGTGACCTCTCTGTTCTATATTAAGGCTTACTATTACGGCGCCATGACTAATAAAATAGGGTTTCTTTATGGCATACTAAAATGAAGAAATTGAGAGATGACGTCATCAGAAACATCTATAGCACTAGGTACTCTGTAACTGTTGCGAGCGGTTCAAACTCCAAAGAGTAACCACTGTACTAACTACAACTATAAATTCACAACATATGTAAGTATATATTGTATTCATTACTTGTTATAAGCGTAACATACGTACGTTATCAGTCGTAGTTCATTCTCCACCTGACACGGACAACGTGTGGAGTTAGTTTATATTACGGAAATAAAAGGTAAGGATATTTTGTAAAAGAGTTTATTTAATTATTCAATGGCAATTGTTGCATAAAACTCTTTCAATACAGCTGATGAATTTAAAATGGTATGTTAATATGTTGTGTAATGCAGGTTGAACATTTTTATTCATAAACAAAAACTATATTTACGCTCTAATTAGATATATACTTAAAAGCAATTAGCATATTTTATACACAATAATCGACGAAAATAAAATATATTACAATTTTTTTATTTACGAGTTCAATACTATTTTGGTTATATTATTTTTTATTATTAGGATGTTCGCTATTTACTAAGTTGGGTTTTTTGGCTTGGATTTTTTTTTCTATGCCGTCTATCTATGCCTAAATTACAATACTTTTCCTATTAATTTAGCGTAAGGTTTTTCACTTTTTAGAAATTTTTTTTTATCTTACTTTTTTTTTTAAATAATTTACCAAATATTATTAATTCTCCATGTACTATGATCCCTTACGATGGAGAAATGCTGATATGTGCGTTAAAAATTTAATTTGTATAATTTTATACGATTCAATGCTTTTTTCCAGATTTTCTAATATTTTTTTATAAGTTAATCACTAAAACAAGTAAGATGAAAATTAAATGGCAAAAAGTATCGTCATCTAGGTACGGCTAAACGGCATCGGGAAAAATCTTTAATGTTTTTGGCTTATAAACTAATGATCAGAACGATACCCAAGTCAAAACGACAACTTGGTAAATAATGGACACCCTAATATACATACCTACTCCATAGAAAATTACCTATCATTTATATGTATCTGACGGAAAAGAATTAACATTAGGTTGTTTATGCCTAGTTTTAAGCTATGTATAAAAACTTAATAATTATGAAGTTTTTGGAAGAAATGCTTCTTTTAGTCTGTCGTGTAATGTCTTTAATTTTTTGTTATTGAGCATGCGTTACTAACCGAATATTTATCATTAAATATTATAGTGGACGCTTCTTTGCACTTTCGCCTTCTCGCATCGGAAGAATCAACTTCGATCTGACGATGCTCCTTGAAGGAGCGAAACACATTTAGACGTATAGTTAGTGTTCAATCAATTTCAGGCGGAAGTACAAAGTAGCGTCCACTATAATATTTAAAATTTTATTCATCTTGTAATATTTGACCATATACTCTGAAATGTTGGTAACATGTGTAATAAAGTTTGTTTACTGTAATAGAAATTGAATTGAATTGAAATGAATTGAAAAGTAATAGAAATTGCGCCAAAAATCCTCAAAGTTCTAACAAATAAATCATCTTATTGGAAATGTAGTAATCACAAGAAATTTTATGATAATCACTTGATAATGGCGGTAATAATCCTAATTTTATAAATGTGAATATCAGGTTCTTTGTTTGTAACCTTTTCGTGTCTTAACTACTCGACCGATCATTATGAAATCTTGCATAAAACTGGTCAAGGGTACGTAAGAGGACGTAAGATGTACGTTTCGTTCAGAAAAAATGTGTTATTCCCAAGGGATAGATCAGAAATATATTAAAGCGGGCAAAGCCGCGAGTATAGTTAGGCTTCAATATAGTGATTTTTTTGTCAAAGTAGGAAGAAAAGCAAAAAGAGAAGTTTTATTTTATTTAGATGAGTATTTGAAAGTTATACTTAATTTAGATATTTGCGCGATATAATTGAAATTTATAAAGTAACAAAATAGAGTTTATCTTGTTAAATTTACATGAAAGGTTTTAAATTTCGGTCTAACGAAGGTAATAAACTATTTGATTGGAATATGGACATATCAGGGATACTCGTGGTTACGTATTGCAATGTGATGATAGATATTAGTTTGTTGAAAGTAACTACAGTAACTAGTGGTATTTAGATGTCAAATTTGTCATTAGGGGTAGCAATTTATCAAGGTAACTCGTGATTATTTACATCAGGTGATGTGAATTTCCCGTTTACGACATTTTTTTTATCACTAAATTTTTAGCAATTTTAATATATAATTGTATGTACAGCAGTTAAACTACATATTTCAACATATCACAGGGGAAAAATAAAAAAATATATTTTTCATTTCGTATGAAAAATAACAGTGATTACTTCTGTTGTATGTCCACTTACCAGTTTATTGTAAATCTTGAACTTGCATCGCTTTTGACCTTTAGTACGGCCATTCCATTTTACCGTTTAATGAGGGCTGGGTTTATTATTCGCTTATTAATGTTTGACTTTATACGTTCAGTTATTTTATTAATGTATATTTAAAGAATTACATGCATAAAACTCTTCGCTGTTAAACATAGTTATACTTAATTAAAACGTCACCTGTCAATTACATTTGGTGCCTTGAATTCAGTTCATTTTTATTATTTTTACTTACTATAACTCAAATATAATGTCTAAAATTGCCAATTTTTAACATTTGATCCTTTACAATTTTTTTTTTAATCGTAGGAGTTAAACGAACAAGTAGGTTACCTGATGTTAAGTGATCACCCCTGTCCATAGACACTTGCAACATCAGTTGTATTGGGGAGGAAGGGTCTTGTGTCTTGTCTTGAAGGGGGAATGTGAGGAAAGGTGGGCCTCCGGCGCTCTGAATGACCGATCGAAACGCAACAATGCAAGCACTGTAATTTCACGTCGGTTTTCTGTGAGAGAGTGGTACTACCCCGGACGAGCCGATTATTCATGCTGAAATCAATATAGCTTCAGCATTAGCATATAGTTAGATAGACATAATAGTCTTGACTATTATGCCATGGCTATGGCAGGCTTGCCTCATGGCACAATAGTACTTTGCAAGACCTACTTTTGAAATGAGAGGTCATGGGTTTGATTCTCACACATGATTAACTTTTGTTTGATGAGCATGATTGAGGTGTCTGTGATTTATGAGCGATAATCTTCGAAACCGCTGCAGCGATTTTAATGAGAGTTTTACTAGAAGGTAGACAACATTTCAGAGTATTATATAGGTTACAATTATTGCCCGTTTTAATAAATAATGTTTAACAGAAAAAACTTACAATCTATGATAGGATCCTATGGGATAAGCTTAAAAGATGGTCCACAAAAATCCAGTTAAATCTAGCTAATAACCAAGTCAATTTAAAAACATTTTCTAAGCATCTCGTTCTTTTATATTTATATTTACATTGTATCATTCTTTGAAAGTGTAGGTCAATTTGAAAACTACCGATAATATATAAAGTCAATAACCCTTTTCATCTTCTATGTAAATAAAAATAGAGTCGAGACAGATTATAAGGACTGCCTATATATATATATATGCCTATATATATGAATTGAAAACAATGAAATAAGTATGTTCTCTTTTGAAGTTTTAAATTTCATAATGTGTAAATTGAAATGATTATTTTTGTATATTTATTTGTGTATTTTTTATTATAATTATATATAATTTTTATACAGGTTATTAATTAATCAAAAGTATTATGGGCTGCACGATATTAATATACAGTATCAATACTAGATGTACACCGCTGAACTACGCGTCGCTATTCTGACGAAAGCGCAATAAAATCGGTCACGATTACTAGCATGTTTTGATGCGAAATCATAAGTCTATGTCCTGCCAAAAATACCGTTCAACATACCTATAGCAATGATATTACTATTTACTTATAATATGATTGGCCTAAAGAAGTGTTCATTTCTAAAAATCAATTGCCGAATGTATGTAAACGCATCACTTCAGGACGGTTGCAAAAATTTGGCTAATTATTTTTTGTTGTGTTTGCAATTGTCAGGACAAGATTTGTATAAATTAAAGTGTCTAAAAATTCGTACAGAATAGCGACAACTTTGGGTTAAACTGTATAAATAGAATATATATATATATATATATATAGAAGTGAGAGTGAGTGAGTGAGGCAGTAGTAAGTTTCCAAAAATATTGTAATTATTGATGTTTAGTTGCCACTTTATTTTATTGCACGATCGTATTGTAAAGGGTTTTTTTGTTTCATATTTTTCGTTAGTACATGCGTGCAATGCCGGATCGGGAAGCTAGTTTTTGATACATATTATTCTTTTCTTTACTAGCTTTTGCCCACGACTCCGTCCGCGTAGTATAGCTACTTTGGGCTGACGCTAACACACAGCGGAAGGCCCAGTCCGGTGAAGCTGTTAAGACCTTGCTAGGTCAATAGCGTAGTCAGTTCAAGAAAAAAAAAACGCCTCAAAGGAAAAAAAGAACGATTTTGATACTTTTTTCATTGGTGCTCCGCTCCTAGTAATCTTAGCGTGATGATATAGCCTAAATCCTTCATCGATAAATGAGCTATATAACACTGAATGAATTTTTCAAATCGGACCAAGAGTTTCTGAGATTAATGCGCTCGGCCAAACAAACCCTCCAGCTTTATGATATAAAATAGAAAAGAACTATGTGAAAATTGTAATATTTGCAGTGAAATTAGTTACGCCATTACCGACCTTGAGACGTCATGGAATGACTGAACGAGACCATTTCAGTAGGTACAGGATATCATAATAAATAACGTCTCGATTCGTGCGTATTCATATTCGGTCAATTAGGAAGTGCGTCATTGTTATATTGAGGGCTTATTTAGTATGTAAATACTCTGTTTATACAACAACGCTACAACGGCAGTTTAGCCTCATTCTTTATTTACGGTAATTTATGTCGGGGTAAGTAAACTATTCATTCCGGACAGTTCAACTGAATTGTGACCAACAGATACATTATTTAATGTGCGACGTTCTGATTTTACCCAGTGTTTTATGTCGAAGTATTAGCCAGTAAGTTATACTACTGACTTTAATTTTTTATATCATAGGAGGCAAACGAATAGTTTCGTCACCTGATGTTAAGTGATCACCACCGTCCATAGACACCAGCGACGCCAGAGGAGTCGCAAATGCGTTGCCAACGGTTGGGGAAGAGGGAGAGGGAAGGGGAAGAGAGTGAGGGAGGTGAGCTTCCGGCGCTCTTACTGACCGAACGAAACGCAACCATGCAAGCACTGTTACTTCAGGTCGGTGTTTCTGTGTCGGGTGGTAGCACTCCGGACGAGCCGACCCATACCACCGGACGAGCCGACCCATTTATGCTGAAACCAGTTATAACATCAGCGTGGCTCTACTAATATTTACGGTACATTATAATTTAAAAAAAACATTGGCTATCGTGTAATTTGACTGGTGGAATATTGATTCGATGCTCTCAGTTTTGAACTCCGGCATATATCAATTGATTGATGAATGAAAAGATTTTGAGGCAACTTGAGGTTGATAAATGTTTTTGTAGTATCACCGTATGTGGGAAATACAAAACTGTGAATTTCTCGGTGTTTGAAATCGACAATGTGTAGTAGGCTAGCCACTAGCGTCATGGGTAGCTCGTACCTCCCCTAGGGATGAGATCCTTAACGCAGCAGTGGGGTTCGCACGGGTTGGAATTATTTGATATTAGCGAAGATAATATGAAATGTAATCATATATGCAGGTAATATCTATGTAATCAAACTACATAGTAGTCAAAGGTTACGATACAAAAGATTATCTCGATTGTTAATCCATTTTATTGTAATTTAATTCGTATTTTGATCGCCAGTTTCTTAGAATTTTCATTTCAAATAGACTAAATAAAAATAACTACAAGAGTCAATACAAATACAATAACTCAAGGTCAGTTTGTAAAACCAGTGACATAACCATATGAATGTCATGAGACGGACAAAATGTTTATTGCAACGAACCTCAAAAAGAGCATTGTAATTTTGCGTATACAATTTAATCCATAACGCGTTGCAAGTTCCATTTAAAACGCGCTTCGAACATTAGTGGATCTAATCCAAAGAAAAACAGTGGTCGAGCTTGGCACGTTCTCCGCATAGAATGACATTGCTCTAGTATCTGGAAAACTTCCAAATCTGTTTGTATATTCCAGCAGATTCTATAGGATCGTCTCTAATTTCTTGCTAATTCATCAGTATTAAACAGTGGAAAACAAATGCTGGAGTATCATTTTTATTACAACAATATTTTTCGCGTACATAGGAGTAATATCCACCCGCTTCGTTAGGCTTTAAGATACAGCAATGAGCCACGAATTAAGAAAAATATTCCGAAAACCATTTACGTAAAATTTCGCTTCAAATGATCACAATTCTATACCAGTACGTCCAGTAATTTTGAGGCAATTGAACCTCAAAGGAACTGAATTTAACTGTATATACCTACCTATTACTGTATTTACTATACTACTATATTTACATTACAAATACAAAGTATTGTCCACGCTAAAATGTATTAATAACTCGTTTCAATTCGAAGCCAATGTCAACACAATTTATTCAATATTTAATCGAGAGTGAATACTCTAAATTACTACGTAAATACTGTCTGATTACGTCACGTTGCGTCCATTTCAACATAGTGGGCAAGAATTAATGCGATTTATTTTATACGAAATAATTTTTATTATTTATAAATCTTAGCCTTTCACTACAATTTTACCTGATATTAAATGTCAATACCGCTTAAAAGGATAACATCCTCAAATCTAGGAGAGGACCTGTTCGCAGCTATACTACTGGAACAATCCTCTACGGTGAATAAGGTTTTCATTGACTGTTTTCCATCGCGAAAAGCTTCGGTTTATTGCAGGATTTGAACCTATGTTGCTTGCTGCATTGTCAGACGATGTTTCCACTGAGCTAGCGTCGGTTCAAATGGTATAATTTTTTAAGTGAAACTTCTAATGCAACTTCCAACAAGGTTGCGTTAAACGTTTAACGTTACCATGGATGGGGTTTGAAAAAACTGTTGCGTTAAACGTTGAACGCTAGAAACAATATGATTTCACTAAATATCAATGTCTACCCCTTCCTACTTTCATTTCCACATTACGAAGTTTCACTGCTTCCGCGCGGAGGGACTTCACGCACTATTTTTTTTTATGTTTGCTGTGTATTTATTATATGGCATATTGATAGAAATTATCAATATAAATTCAAAATTCGTTCCTTAGTTTTTATGTAACGAACATTCAAAATTGATTGTCAACAAACATATTTTAATGTGTACTGTGCAGTATTCAATTTATACGTAGTTCTTCTTGGGTGTATAGATTTGTTATTGGTAAAATTTATAATTATAAACACCTAAACATATTATGTTAACGTTGTAGAGTCGCGTGACAATGTTTTCGACTTTAGACTCTACTAGATCTGCCAATGCGGAAGTTGTGACATGTTTGTTCATAAAGTGAGCTGGCGCTTATACACTTCGCCACATCTTTATTAACCCTGTTGCTTTGTCGAGTGTGTTTGGGCGGAATTTTAGTAATCAACTTTCAACTAACTTCAGCAGGTATGAGTTGCCTTTAATAAAGCTGTGGGTCGAAAATCAAAATTCTCTTTAAGAATTTTTTTTTCGTATCGATTACGCTATCGTCTAAGCAAGGTCTTAACAGCTTCACCGGACTACAAACTACCCTTGAGGAATATGCGGAACGTAGATATGCTGTAGGTTGATTTAAGTTTGTGGAAATTTGATCTTCACTTAGTTGGATTTGTTATAATGATTATATAATGAATTTGTTATAAAAGAATAGTTATTATTTATAAAGACGCGGTTACACATTTACAAATAGCTCTTTGTCTTCTTTCACATTCTTTCTATATCATAGGAGGCAAAAGAACAGGCGGGTCACCTGATTTCGATAGGGGGAAGGGAGAGAAGAGTGGCGCGGAAGGGAGAGGAGAAATGAAGGGAAGGGGTAGGTGGGCCTCTGGCACTCTCACTGACCGAACGAAACTCAATAATGCAACCACTGTCACTTCACGTCGGTTTTCTTTGAAAGAGTGTTAGTACCCCGGGCGAGCCGATCCATTCATACTGAAACCAGTAATAGCTTCAGCGTGGCTCTGCCACCTACCAAAATACATAATATACTCGTATGTAAATTCAAACAATCGAATAAATACAGAGTTGCTATCAATACAAAAGGTTGTTTGACCTTTAGTTAAAGTGAAATAAGTATACTTAGTTTCAGAATGCTGTGTATACTGAAGTATGTACCTATATGTGAACATCGAAGTCTGGTCAATATATTCGAGTAATTTTACGAACAACCTTCACATAAAACTATCGAAGATTTATTGATTTTATGTAAAAATAGCTGCTTGGAAATTTTAGGTACAATTATGTTGTAAAGTGTTTTATAATAGTAATAATTAATAAAAAATGTTGACAAAATTATTACGTTGAACAATAACGCAATACTTTTAATATCTTACTAAACAAACAAATCATTTTCTTACAAAAAAGGGGTCTTATATTTTGATACACTTAGCTGATAATGTAACAGCTCTACGTAAATATGTACTTTGAAATGACAATTAATTTCTTAAATATCAAAGTTTTTCATTAATAGACTGATAAAACTCATTATTGTTATTAAAAGATTATATATATTCATATATATATATATATATATATATATAAATGTGCATGTCACCTTGATCTTGACTTATTGGTTCATTGTGTAATATCCATTTATAATTTCAACAGCCTACTGAGAGGTATATTAATTATCTGAATGTCATAAAAGTGCATTGATTATAATTTTCGTCGATAAGTTTTGTTCAATAATGATTCAATATATTATAATAATTTAATATTCAATACCTGTAGCTTTTACAGATACATAATATTAAGGTTAAATCAAATGTTATAGGTATTATACTCTCTCTAGGATTAAATAAATACCACATATTAATGAATTGTTAATTCGATAGCAATTCACTGATTGACATAATAGTCATAAAACAATTTTTGGGTATGTTTGGTTCCGGCTGGTATCGAGCGTTGGAAAAAATTACTTATTAAATTATAAACGAAAAATATAAAAACTGATATGATATGTCGCGCAACTTCTTTCGCGTTTATTTCTTCGGACTTAATCCCTTGTAGAAAACTGCGCCGTATCCATAGAGTAACGAAGCTGCGAATAGTCAGGAAGTTATAAGTGTAAGCGGCTTAATTATTCTATGATCGCGCCACTCACTTAATGCGCAGCATTTAGCGTCCTTACAGACCTAAATTTTATATGGTAATTATAATATTCTTATGTATTACATACTAATGGGATGTTAGATAGTCCATAACTTGCCTAATTAAACATAACAGTCAAAAAGATTTGATCAAATGTGGCTTCCAGTTCCTTGTTGCTTATTTTATTTTTTAAATGTGTTTAAATTTAACACGTTTCATTTACCAGGTATTATGGGATATATAGTGACCGCAGCCAGGTGACGACAACGTTTCACACAATGCCGGTACTACGCAACGCTGACCATCCGGCATCCAAAGCTACTGATTCCGTAGCTGTCCGATATTCCGTCGCTGTTCTTGGCTCCTGGGCAGCGGAAACTGGTAAATAATGGACTTATTCCTATAAACTATTCGCTAATAACAAAATTATGGCTTAGCTCTTTATCAATATATATTTTACTTTCAAACAACACTGAAAAAATACGTTCTAACATATTGCTCAATAGGAACCTATCTAGGACTGACCTTAATTCTAATTGCAACCTTGTTTGAGATTGGTTATAGATAAATATAGATTACGCGGGTTCAAGAGTGAGAAAGACTGTGCAAGGTTTGGTTCCGTTAGCCACACTAACTTATTGTTGTCACAAAACAAGAGTTTTCATGCTGCTGTAGTATTGTGTGGTTGTCAATATATTCCAAGCCAATCCTCAGGAATAATAACTTGTTACGGCTGACCTCAAGACTGCGGTTTTTTATACTAAGAAAATTATAGGTAACAGTGTCCACTTAGTATCAGAATAATTGTGCTCGTTCGCTACTTCTTTCGAATATGAGAAACTGCTTTTATTTGTGTATAGATTAAAATTCGTTCTTATGTTCTGTAATTTAGAATTCAACTTCTATAACTCTTCAGCAACTTTATAGGTTTTAGCGTTCGATCCCAATTCATGTTAAAAGATTTTGAAATTGTTGGTTGTATATAATCAGGCGGGTTTATAAAAAGTTTCGACTCTTTTTGTAAGGTTTCAAATCTATGTCGATTGACGCTATGTCCTAATAATCATTGAGCCATCATTGTTCCTTTTCTTAATACAAACAGGTATTGTCCAAATTACCGGGGACTTGCTTTAAAATAATCGATATATAAAATTTGTTAAACTTCAGTAGATTTAAAAAGTTGATATTTTTCAATCTTTATATTGTCTGCAAAATATTGTTAATAGTTATTAGAACATCTTAATTGAGTTCATTTGTTAAATGATTTATTATTTCCAGCAACCTATCCATTCGACTTGACAAAGACAAGGTTACAAATACAATCAGAGGTGGCGGCCGCGAAACATGGATACAAGGTAATAAATGACCAAACTAAGGTCGGCCTATCGATTTCTAGCCATAGTAATACTAAGTTATACTAATAAATTGTCTATTGTATCACATATTATCCTTTAGGTAACTGTACCGTGTAGTTTCAAATATCATTAATTATGTAGTACAGTTTTCTTTATGTTTGTAAGCGCATCAATTCAAAAAACAGCTGCATCTTTTTGCTTAATTCTTTGTTTGTAATTGTCACTATAAAGTTTGTATCAAAGAATATGTTTTGGGGTGTAAGAGGTGTCGAATAACATCTTAAGACTTGAGACACCCAAGCCAACCTCATCTGCACGTGGTGCACCCTGCTGATCAACGAACGAGGCAATGGCGAGAGCGGGGTGGTAGGGTTTTACAGCCCGACTGGGTCGCAACCACCATGCATATAGCGAAAAAGCCCGTCATAGTGACTCGCTTCTGCGCGTCGCGTTTCGGGATCAGCCTGTGCATATCTAGTACCGGGCGACTTTCGTCATTATGGCCGGCATAACAGCGGCGACCGGCGATGGATAATCTGTCTCACGGTGGTTGCCGATGTTTTTGGATTGTACTATGCTTAACATCAGGCTTAGTGCAGTCACTTTATCGTGCTTCTATAAAAAAAAAAAATATATGTTAGAAAAATTGTACGGAAAAAGGGTTAAAAAGTTAATGAGTGAGTCAGACTGAAGACAAAAATATTGACAGAAATTGTATATAGTTGTTTTCAGCTATACATAATTGAACCTTTATCTTATTACGTGACCGTAGGGAAGGGAAGATTTCTTATTACCTTCGTTGGGGCGAATCCAAGCCAGGCAACTAGTTTCTAATTCTATTATTGAGATATTTCTGTAGAATTATTCCATTGTGGCTTACAACAATAAACAGGAAACGACATATTATGTCTATGGTAGGTACATTAATTTTATTACGTCGGCAAGCGTTTGCTAAAGGCACCGTAAAATTTTATGAGCATGTGATGGTACTAAAATCTTCCATTTCGTGAAGAGAGGTCAATTAGAACTTTTTATGAAATAAATAGTATATACGTATTTATTGCTAGTCCTATTATGTTTTCACGATTTAAGATCTACGGTGTTATTACAAAAAAGTTAAGTACGTATTAAATACTTGCTTTAAAAAGGTTTCGTGCTAAATACGCCGCGCTCGCTCGAGGCAGTTCGCGTTATTCTTTTTTCACAAGTCTAACCTAACCTAACCAAAGCGAGACGAAAGAGCAAGATGGCGAACATTCAGCGAGCGCGGTGCATTTAAAAAGTAACCTTTTTAAAGAAAGTATTCAATATGTATTTAATTTTTTTATAATAACATCGATAAAATCTAAACTTCTAGCAGTGAGATTTGGCATAGGCGTGGGACCTGAACAAGAATTAAGAATATAAGATATTCTTATTGACACTTCAGGAATATGCCAAAAACATTTAGGCGATATCCCAGAGTCTAATGAATCTATTTACACATAGATAAAGTTGAGGTGTCCGTTGATTATCCGGGCTAGTTTCTCGAAACAAATAAACCGAATTTGAGGAAACATTAGATGGCTGATTAAAGGATTTTTCAGTTCTTTATTTAGGCTATATATCGTTTCGCTTTTCGCTGTCAATGCATATGTAAAATTTCCTGTGATGATCGATTGACTAGAAAAGGCATGAAAGCCTAACAAACTATTATGTTATTTTGCAAATAACGCTATATAAACAAACTGTCTGCAGTTAAATGGACAGGAGTTGCACGAACAATTGAATTTAATATATCCAATTAGGTAAAAACGTTTTCTTTGTTCTGTCGCTGCTTTGCCGTTAATAATAAAAGTTCTTAAAAGGCACGTTTCGTTCCTTTTAATTTTATTTGATTAATTTCCATTAATGGGTTCCTATTTTATTATTTATATATTATACTAGTGGTCCAGGCAGACGTTGTCCTGCTTTGGCAATAAAAACAATCTCAAAACTCAACTGCAGTGCCTCCTACGGGGTCCAATTGTAAATCTAAACCATTTTCCAGCGGTTTAGGAGGAGTTCATTAACATATACACATACAGAAAAAAAAAATTATCACACTATTAATATAGGTGTATCAGAAAAAATTGTAACCTATTTGGTTATTTTCAGTTGGAAAATCATGGCATGATTAAAACAGCGGTCGGGATCGCGAAACAAGAGGGCGTTCTCAAATTATGGAGCGGATTGATGCCAATGTTTCAACGTCATGCTATTTACTCGGGATGTCGTCTCATATTTTACGAACATTTTCGTAATTTACTGAAAGACGATAAGGGGAAAGTTTCACTCGGAGCCGCTTCTCTGGGTGAGAATAAAAAAACATTTTTGATTTATTCTATTTTGTGATATAAGAATAGTAGTAGCTATTGGCCACTTTATTATTGTAAATTATTACCTATTTATCGGGAACAGTATCTTCTCGCTTGATAAAAGGTGTGTCTTTTCTGCACTCTTGACAACGTCTTCGAAAAACTACATGACGATCGGTTAACACATTTCGCATTTATATTAGTTACGATACCTTTAAACACCGCTGTAAATTTCGAGACTTGCTTATTAAAAATATTTATTAAACTAGTGCAAGCATAGTGGTTAAGCTTACGTTAAAATAAAGATTACTATATCTTAGTCTATATGATATCTCGTTTACAGTGTTGGATATGATCCAGGATAACAGAAACAAGTATTAAGCATGAGATAGCAAAGCTAGCTACATAAAATATTAATTTGTTTCAACTCTTAGGTATCTTCTCTGACATTCAACACATTATATTTTTTGGCAAAACATTCTGCTTTGTCTCTTTGTTGTGTGTTATTCTTTTGTTCAAAATAATCCTTGGTTTAATATTATATATTTTATTACACCGGAAACTACACTACTTACCTTGTACAAAGATAATAGGTATTTAAGAGTAGGAATAAAGATTAAGACGGTATAATAATGGTTAAAAAGTATATAAAAAAATTCACATAATACGTCATTGAACCAGGTTTTTGAGCGAAATGAATAATAGCACCTAAACCCTTTTTACTGGAGTTTTACAGATGCGTTTATCTCTAGGGATGGATTCGTGGCATAAAATATAAAGTACGATCAATTTGAAGAGAAATTTTTAATGCGACTTCCAACAATGTTGCGTTAAACGTCTAACGTTTCCATGAAGGGGGTATGAAAACACTGTTGCGTTAAACGTTCAACGCTCCTTTTTTTTTTTTAACGTGGGGAAATCCCTTATGGATACCCACCCTCCCGGGGGGAGAGGGTGGGTTATGTCCGACTCCCACGGACTAAAACCTCACGGTGTACGTCTTCCGCTATAGTTGAGGCGGCACGAGATCTCTATAGACTTCATCGGGCCGCCCCAGCGGTGTGGCCCAGCAGCAGAAGTGCCGCCGCCGGGCCTTCGTCTTGTAAGGAGACAGCCGGGTACACACCGGCCGTCTCCTTCTCGTCCGCCAGACCTGTGCAATGGGAAGAGGGGCCCCCCGACCCACCTCCCCTAGGTCCGGCTACGGTGGCGGAAGAAGGCGCGTTAACTGGCGCCTCCTCCTACCAGTTCTTCTTTGGCGGAGGGGGCCGCTTAGAAGGTCTTCTTCGCGAACCCTCTCCGCCGCCTCCTGCGAGACGACTTCCTCACAGAAGGAGGCAACAATATTCCACACATTCTCGCTGCCGAGCATGGCTTTGACGACGCTCGGCAGCGAGACATCCTCACCTACCGCCGCAGCCAGAATGCGGCGCCGCTCCTCCCACGCAGCACATCCGGAAAGTGTATGCTGCGCGGTGTCTGGTTCAGCACCGCGCTCATGGCATACGGCGGTCGGCTCCCTGCGTGCTATCTGGTACAGGTACCAACCGAAGCACCCGTGCCCGGTCAGCACCTGCACTAGACGGAACGTCAGGGAGCCCCATCTTCTGTTGCACCATTCGGGCAGGACAGGGCGGACGGCGTCGATTGTATATCTACCGTACTGCGCGTCCGCCAGGTCCCGCCCCCACCTCTCCATTCTCACCCCTCTCTCAATCTCTCTTCTCTCCTCCAGTTCCCTGGGACCTAGAGGCTCCCCCATCCGTTTCTTAACCGCCGTATATTAATACGGCGGCAAGCACGTCCGCCTCCAGCTCCCAGGGAAGGGAGCCGGCCAGCACCATGGTCGCCGCCGCGGACATCGTCCGGTAACCCCGTATCACCCTTAACGCCACAGTACGCTGCGTTGCTCGCAACGCACGGAAACGTTCAACGCTCCTGGGTAGGGGAAATAGAAAGAGACATAGCGAGAGTGAATGCGTGGCACTCGAACACATGCGCATAGTATACTACCCCTTCCTATTTTCA
The DNA here is from genome assembly GCA_014332785.1 of Antheraea mylitta. Lineage (NCBI taxonomy): Eukaryota > Metazoa > Arthropoda > Insecta > Lepidoptera > Saturniidae > Antheraea > Antheraea mylitta. The sequence goes on from JACEII010000009.1 coordinate 5,962,356, forward strand.
TTTCCACATTACGAAGTTTATTACACTTCTTCCGCGTGGAGGGACTTCATGCACTATTTTTTAATACGCTCTATACTTTTTCATTGATTATAGTTAATGTTCAAATTTAAATATAGTTCCCGTCTGTTTTTCATAAAATATGCACGTGTGCAAGTCATATGCGCTATAGTTTTCGGGTAATCTTCATCTCGGTAGAAAAAAGAATATGCAAAATGAATTTTCTGGATGTATTTCCCGCTCTGTAATTTTTGAAACTGTCCTTTCAGTACAGTGGTACTCAACTTTCTTTTTAGTGTCGTTTTTTTCTACAAATAAGGTGAAAAATAAACATTTTGAATAGTCTGGTGATGTCTGTAGTTCGGTGAAGCTGTAAAGGCCTAGCAAGGCCAATAGCGTAGTCAGTTCGAAAAAAAAACTAAAAAGATTTTGTTACGCCAAAGAAGTTCAACATTTCGTTTCTTTGTATTTCTTTGCATTAAAACTTTCAATGTATTAAATAACTTTTGTCTATTGTTAGTGTCGTTTTTTTTATAAATGTCAAAGATAAAATTTTTGAAAAGATTTTTATCTTGTTAAGCCAAACAAGGATAACTTCCAACGCGTGTACATAGTACACACACAATTTTTTTATATCGCTTTATGTACAAAAAGAATATACACGTAATGAATACTCCTCCATATGCAGCAACATAATTGTTTTGAAGTTCTATAGGAGGTCTTGCGGCTGGTTCCTTGGCACAGCTGATCGCATCTCCCACGGATCTGGTAAAAGTGCAAATGCAGACGGAAGGAAGGCGTCTACTCCAAGGCAAGGCACCTAGGTTCAGCAATTGTAGACAGGTCTACGCAATGCTGTATGCTGAAAGTGGTATTAAAGGATTTTGGAGAGGTAAATGCATATATTAATCGTAAATGGAAAGTTAATTTTGAAAAAGTTACTCAGTGAACATTAGGTTATCGAATTACTTATGTGTGAAATAATAATAGTCGAAACGTGTGTTAGTTGATTTCAAGAACAGTTTGGATATATTTAGTTATTTATAAGCTTCTGTGACAGTGTGTGACATTTTTTTTTATATCATATAAGAGGCAAACGAACAGGCGGGTCATTTGATGTTAAGCGATCACCACCGTCCATAGACACTAACAAAACCAGGGGAGTCACAAGTGTGTTGCCCAGCTTGTCTTTGGGGGAAGAAGAGGGAATGGGGAGAGAAGAGGGTAGGGGCGAGGAAGGGAGATGGACCTCCGGCCCTCTCACTTACCGAACGAAACGCAACAGTGCAAGCACTGTTACTTCACGTCGGTTTTCTGTGAGAGGGTGGTACTACCCTGGACGAGTAATAGCTGCAGCGTGGCTCTACCACCTCCAAAAACCTTCATAAACTAAGACCCGCTTTTTACTTTATTAATATCATAAAGAACTGAATAAAATTGTAAATGAATCTAGTTTCAAGAGATTTTTTTTTGTTTTTGATCGATTAACACAAATCAATATATTCGATTGTTAGAAACAACACCGTATGGCAAAGTCATTTCTAAATAAAACAATTTGATTCGTTCCTCCTGAAACCAGTTATAATTTAAGCGTGGCTCTACCAAGTGATGGACTTTTGGCGGTCAATGTCGATAGTCGACTGTATATACAAATATATTGCAGACATCCAGCATAATCACAAAAGAACATATTTTATATTCTTCAGGTGCTGTTCCTAACGTACAACGAGCAGCTCTAGTCAATATGGGTGATTTAGCAGCTTATGATTACACAAAACAGTTTCTAATTAGAGAATTCGACATGAAAGACAACGCTTTAGTTCACGCTATAGCTGCATTCGCAGCTGGTTTCGTCGCGGCAGTTCTCGGCACGCCGGCTGATGTGCTCAAGACTCGTCTAATGAACCAACCAGTTGGAGCGGATGGAAGGTATACTTTATAAGAATTATCTGTACTGATATTATAAAGAGGTAAAGTTTGTAAGTTTGTGACGTTGTAGGGGGTAATCTCAGAAACTACTAGTCCGATTTGAAAAAATCGTTCAATGTTAAATAATAAATAGCCCATTTATCGAGAATGGTTATAGGCTATATATCATCACGCTAATATCAATAGGAGTGGAACACCAATGAAGAATGTTTCAAAATCGGGATTTTTCCTCTTGAGAACTTCCGCTGCGTGTTAGCGTTAGCCCAAAGTAATTATTCCACGGGAACGAAGTCGCGGGCTGAGGTTAGTGTATTATAAAGATACTGCTAAATTGGTCGAATGGGGCGGGGCTCTCCATTAATGTAAAAAAGTTTGTTACTGTACCGAAGAATTCTTTTCATTGACCTCTCTGGAGTTGAGGTTAGACGATATTTTACACGCGCTACCATTGTATAATTACATATGCGTTATGCAGTTGTGTATGCATCATATATTTAGAGTTATATTGGTATGTATAAAAAAAGTGTGTGTGTACTTATCTACACGCATTGGAAATTATACTTCTTTGGCTTAACAAGATAAAAATCTTTTCAAAATTTTATCTTTCGCCTTATTCTACAATTGTAGAAATAACTACACTAACAATAGAAAAAAGGTATTTAATACATTGAAAGTTTTAATAAAAAGAAGTACAAACAACATATACAAAGAAACAAAATCGACTATAGCTAACTTCAGGGTGTCGGTTTTTCGTGACGGTGTGCGCGCATCCTAATAACTTCAGGGTGTTTGTTTTTGTGACGGTGTGCGCGCGCATCGTAATAACTTCAGGGTATCGGTTTTTCGTGAGGTGTGTGCACGTATCGTAAAAATTTACACTCATCATTTTTCCCTAACGCGCCAAAAGAAGTATAACTTCAAAAATGTTGCAAAATTCCATCCGTTTTCAATTAAATGGGTCGAAGTAACCTAATCAGAGAATTAAGACTATCTCTTAATATTTTTATAGTTGCGCTTTCCGAAGACATTTAGACAAATATTACAAATTATTACGTATATATAATTTTAGAAAACAAACGTCCTTCTACCTAATTTGCAGGGTTTCAGTCGTTTGAGTAGAAATCCAACTAATTGGAATTTCAACTTACGCTGAATGGCTTCTTACTCAATTAATTTATAGTGATACTTGTACCCGTATCAGTACGTTTATTTGATATATTGTTTATTTTCTACCGAAGTAAAACAAAACTCGGACCTTATTAAAAGCTTACTCTAGAAGCTAATATGGTAAAAAGTATATTTTGAATTGCCAGTATATTACATTTAATATGAATATATTGCATATAAATATAGAACAAGAAAAAGATAATTGCAAAATTTTATAGTTGAAGTTATATAAACATTGTAGTTTAAGCTGTATAACTTAGAAAAAAAATGGAGAGCATAGAATATTTTATGATTATGGCCGTATTATTAAGTAACTCTTTATAGTAACTTATATTGCTTATATTCTGGTAACAGTAGACTATATAAGTAGTATACAATATAAATGAACACTACATTAGAACAAACAGAATTTGTACAAGTCATTTTATGAAATAAATAGTCACGAGTTAGGAACGTTACCTACAGTGTATCAAAGCGAATCTAAATTTATAAATAGAAGCCATGTATTTTAAGATCACTGATACAAACAAGTATTGTAGAAATAACCTGTTATTTCTATAATCTCGGTCAAGGTCAAGAACGGGTCAAAGTAAAATTTGCTCAGTATGTCGACCGCGGTATTACTATCGGGCCTATTGTGGTAATTCGGAATGTCTAAGTCAATTTATCTACTTAGGTTATATGAAAATTCATCTTTTATTTCGAATTTTTAACTGTGTTATCTATTATTTCAGAGGGAAATTATACCGTGGTATGATTGATTGCCTACAACAGTCTGTGAAGAACGAAGGAGTCTTGTCTTTATACAAAGGATTTTTGCCTTTGTGGATGCGCTTGGGACCGTGGGCGCTCATCAACTGGATAGCTTTCGAAAACATAATGTTAGCATTAGGTGGAAAAACATTTTAGCAAAATTATTTATGTCTTAGAAACGTGTGTCTGCATTTTTACACGTAACAATAATAGCATTGGTTCATAGAATTCCTATTATTGTGATGCAAAAGAGAAGAAAGGCCTAACTCACATTTGAATTTTGTTTTAAGTCATAAAACGTTGAGTAGGAATAAAAAAATATTTTCAATTATCATTCAAGTTAAAGATAACTTATACGGTAAGGGTTTTGATACTAAAAGTAAGTAAACTTTTAAAGTCATTGCTCTAACGATACAAAAAAAAAAGTTAGGTCCCTGTTCACTTTTTGCACAGTCGTAAGGCACTTAAATAAATGAGTTATGTAAGTATATAAGAATAGATTTTTTTTTGTAAACAACATAGTACATACAACACAGCTGGTATCGGTAATGTATAAGTGGCGTATGCAAAGCATAGCTAACATCATTCTGTTTATTGTCATTGATATAAATATGGGAAAGTAAGAAATTATATTGTGTAACTTCATTATATAAATCTATTTGATTAATCAATTAAGTTAATTATAAATTATTAACGTTTTGCGCAAAAAATAACCAGTTGAATATTATAATTGCTATTATAAATACGATATTGTGACAGGATCATTTTTATCTGGTAATGTTTAAATTTATAAATATAGTAATTGTTGTTAACACAAATGGCTTTAGAACCACAACATTCACAACGCTTCTGTGGCATTTGTGACTTTAGATATATGTACGAGTAGTTTGAATTTTTACATTGTATGAGTCAATAGTGCAGATGACAATATTTGTATAATATGTATAATATACTGTAAAGTAACATTCTATAAAAGAGTACTTAAAACGTCCAAACTACATTGGATATTTGTACTTACAAATATATTTTGCTAAAAATTTTTGAGTGTACCGTGTATCTACTGTTCCAATGAACCCAGTTGTTTGTAAAAAATTTCTTGGTGACGGCTCAATTAATACTACAAGAAAAGATATGGTGTTAGGTTGCATTGAAATAGATTGATTAATATAAGCTTTTGACGAATAGTTTGAATAACAAAATTTACATAATTTTGAATATTTAATGATATATAATATTTTGCTCACAGGCTCTATATATATCGTATAAATTTCATTATTTTGCTAGTTATCTAATATAAAGTAGAATTGTAATATATAGATAGACTATTTAATTTATTTGTATATATTTTTGTTTCTTTACCTTTCTAAATAGCATAAATAACCCAGTACATTGCACAATACAAATTTTTAAAACAGTAAATCATTGACATGTGTGTTAAAACCTAGTCTCCAATAAGATAGCGCTGATAAACGGCCACAAAAGCTCCTTAATATACGCACGTAGTTATAGTTATGCGATAAACTTATGCGTTTTGCAAATTCAACCTTACCTGAATGATTTAAAATTGTTTTTACAAGCATGCAGGCGACGCGAGACTATTTGAAATGACTGCATAATGCACTCATTTTTGTGTGCCGGCTGTGAGACGTTGTGTAACATCTTGGGTTTCTGTATATCAATGCTGCAAATGAGATCTTTCTAGTTATAACTATTGAGTTCTATGTACCTACTACGTACCATATTAACTCAAAGGTTATAAATTGAATTATCTTCCTTTCTATTTTTTTATTCAGAATAAAATATTTGAAGCGACATCTTAAAAATTATTTATGCTGAAACTGTCGCGTATGACGTGGAATTTCAGATTTTTTAGATGGAATATGTATGAAATATGAGTGACTTGACAATAGATACTTTCTACAGTTATTCTCTTGGTCAGATATATCTTACACGTTGAAATTTATGGACGGCAGAAAGCGGAAATGTCGTAACTTGCATTTTGGGCTAAATTACTTTTTACCATATTCTTGTATAAAAAAATACCGCTTCGAATTTTCTGGGTTTCGCTTTCCTCCGATTCAATTTTTCATCGTATAGTACTACACATAATGAAGTTTTGAAATAGTTTTTTGGCTCTGTTGTAAAGTTGGGTTTTTCGAGTTACGACAATTCTGCTTTCTTCCATCGATATGTACATACAATCTTATCATTAATTAACGTGATATCAATTTCAACACTTATCGTCAAACACAAACTTCTAAAACAGTAGTGTGTTTAAAACGTATGGATGGTTGAAATTAATTTGTGCTCTTTTATATAATCCACGCTTTATTAGAGCACAGTAAAAAACTGTGATTTAAAGTGAGAAAAAGTAGTCGGAATAAACTGTTATCGATTTATGAGATGACTTCGGCTTGAAGAGTGTTATTGAACGTTATGCTGTTATCGGGTTATTGTTGAGAATTGTAATGTTTAATAATAAATCATTATAACTGTTTGATTGAAGTTGTTATTTTTTTCGTTCTCAAATGTAATTATGGGGTCTATATATTGCAATATATGTCTTACGTAAACATCGACTTTTGGTCAATTACGTTTAAAATTACCTCAAATTGTTATACTTTTTACTTTCGACTGTAGAAGGCGCTTCAGCCCGTCAACTTCACCGTCTAACCCAGTGATACTAAACCTTTTTTTCAACGGGCAACAAACACGTTTCACTCATTGTGTCGTGGGCCACAAACTACAAATATTTAGGTATTAAATTAAAAAAAAACGAATTTTAAATGAACAACCTATTAATGTAGTAAAAAATGTTTGTACAATGAAACAAGCTTGTCACAACCGGGTTATGAGATTTATTTATTTACTCAGCGCGCGCAAGTTTTTTCTGATGGGAACGAAATTTAAAATAAAGTACAGCCGGGTGGGCCAACTACACAGACTCGGCGGGCCGCAGGTTGAGTATACCTGGTCTAACCAATCACGAAAACTAGTGTGTAAATATTTCCATTTTATAGATTCATTCAACCATTATTCTATTTTATGCAAGGATTGTCCATGTTAATTTTAAAAATTGAAGATAGCACCTATAATTAACAAATACGTTAGATTTTGTCTTAAGACTTAGTCCCATTCTTAGTACTTGCACATTTCAAACAGAGGCGCTACTAATAGGTATATAAAGTAAAATGAAACTGTAAAGAATTCCAAGATTTACAGACTTCGGAATTATTCAAATATGCCCATGATCAACATAATTTTCTGAAAAGTAGAGAAAATATTGATATCCCAATGTTTTGGATGTTACTACAGCGCACCAGTAAATTAAATCACTCTATATGAATAAAATGATACGAGGTATACCTTTGTGGTCCCACAGCGCAATATCTACTCGTTAGCAGCTTTTTAGTTCGATAGATTTCGAACAAAATTCATTTAATATGATTATTACAATTTTAAGAAACTACGATTTTTGCAAGCACTACAAAAGTGTAAAGTAATCTTCAATAGTATATTTTTTATTTCTCTTCAATACATAACATGTATGGTTAGATAAACATCGCAGACGAAGTCTCAAGTATAAAGTAATAATAGTAATTTTGAGAGCGCCGGAAGCACTGTAGTAGTAGAAATCTTTTAGTAGTGATAAAGCCACGCTGAAGGTATTATTGGTTTCAGCATGAATGGGTCGGCTCGTCCGAGGTAGTATCACCCGACCTACAGAAATCGACGTGAAGTAATAGTGCTTGCATTGTTGGTTTCGTTCGGTCAGTAAGAGCGCCGGAGGCCCACTTTCCTTCCTTTTCTTTCTCCTCCCCCTTTCCCACCAACACAGGCTGGCAAACGCACTTGCGACTTTCCTGATGTTGCAAGTGTTCATGGACGGTGGTGATCACTTAACATCAGGTGACCCGACTGTTCGTTTGCCTCCTATGATATAAAAAAAACACATCCCTTCTCCCTTTCCCGTAAACACAGACTGGCAACCCACTTACAACTCCCCTGGTATTGTAAGCGTCTGTGGACGGCGATGATCATTTAACATCAGTTGACCCGCTTGTTCGCTTGTCTCCTATGACACAAAAAAAATATATGCATAGTAAAATAAAACAACAAATTACAATATTAAATTTATTAGTAAAAAATATTATACATCTTCCACAATATTGGAGAATTGATAACTTAAATTCATTTAAATATTTTGATAATTATAAAGTACTTCGAATATCTTATAAACTCTCCATCATGCACTTACTTGTCACTACAGCGAGAAGCACAATTTTGAACAATATTCCTGGCATTAATTCACAATAATGGCCGTCACAAGTCGATCCGGTCACAACACAAACTGCCTTACATAGACAGTGTATATATATATATATTATACTAAAACTAACTGCTGTAAGAGAGAAACCCTAAAATAACACATTACGAGCATGCAGGTTAAAATAAATCCAATAGTTTAAATTGTAGCACTTAACCGCTAACGATTTATCTAAAGATAACCATTTTCAAACTCGTCGGTTTGATTTTATTTAAAATTCTATATCGATAGTATGTACCAATTCATAAATATAGTAATTTCGGGTAAAATAAACAATAACAAAAATAAATATCTACAAATTTGGGGTGTGAGGGGTGTCGAGTAACATCTTAACACTTAAGACACCCAAGCCAACCTCACCTGCACGTGGTGCGCCCTGCTGATCAACGAACGAGGCAATGGCGATAGCGGGGTGGTAGGGTTTTACAGCCCGACTGGGTCGCAACCACCATGTACATGGCGAAAAAGCCCGTCATAGTGACTCGCTTTTGCGCGTCGCGTTTCGGGATCAGCCTGTGCATATCCAGTACCAGGTGACTTTCGTCATTATGGCCGGCATGACAGCGGCGACCGACGATGGATGATCTGTCTCTCGGTGGTCGCCACTGTTTTTGGATTGTACTATGCTTACCATCAGGTATAGTGCAGTCACTTTGTCGTGCTTCAATAAAAAAAAAAAAAAAAAAAAAAAAAATTGGATCAACGAGGACTCTCCTCCATCGAGTTTTCATTAATTTCAAATCTTGACTAAACTTTAAATGCTAACTAAGTACAATGGACACTCTCCCGCGTGCCAATATGCGATGGTCGAATACTTCCGAGATATATTAGAATATTGCTCTGTGCTATTATACGTTATACCAATGGCGGACTGATCACAGCTTAACGAGGCCCTCGTACTGTTTCTAAAATATAAATAAAATACAAGACGACCTCTTCTCTTGGTGCCTACTCCTAGTATTGACAATAGAAAACTAAACTTGGCAGTCCCTTTGTTTCACCTTTCCCTTTTTAATTTTTTTAGAACTGACTACGCTCTGGACCTAGCAAAGTCTTAACAGCTTCACCGGACTACAATTGGAAAACGTATTTTTTTACTTTAGTTAGATAATAATAGGCTTTAAATCTGTGGGACTCCCTTTCCTTTCCCTTTATTTATTTTTTGAGAAAACGTTTTTTTTGTCTTATTGAATTATGCCTTTAAAGTGCGAGACTTTCCTTTCCCTTTTTTATTTTTTTGGGAAAATATATCTTTTATTTCGCTCACGTAATATTCTTTGAACTGCGAAGTTTCCTTTGTTTCATTATAAGGAAAACGTATTTTTTATTTTACTTACATACTCTTTAAACTTTGGGTTTCCCTTTCCTTTCCCTTTATTCATTTTTCAGGAAAATATAGCGTTCATTAACGTTAGTTGTTAACGTAATAAACTACTTTTTGGGTTTCAATTAAACATGGTCTCATCATGGAGAGCCTCGAAACGTCGATAGAATTTAGTACAGTTTTAGTCTAAGACCATCCCCCAAGTCCGCCACAGATATGTCTCTAACGATTATCTATAAATCGATTATATTAGAAAAGTTTAATTGTCATAATAATAGCTAAATGTAGAAGAGGTAATTGAATTTGTGTCAAAATATAAAAGCGAGTAAAAGCTTGGTGTTACATTTTACGTTGTAATTATTATTGTATATCACACTGCGCGTTCCGTACTTACTTACACATCACACAGACATCGTCAATTATTCAATAATTAAAAATTATAGTCAGAGATTATAAATTGTGCGTAACACAAACCTCGTACAGAGCTTAAAGCTAAAAATAAAAGTCAGTTTCTTTCTGTTTGAAATGCGACCACGACACCAGATTATATACGACTGTGAATTGAATGTAGAAAAAAAAGACGAACTTAAAAAATATAGGTCCCTTAACTACATAATAATATAGTTGTATAAATGGTAAATATTTCAAAATGAGCATTAAAAACTAATATAGGGATAAATTATGGTCATATTTTCATAATCACATTGATTGAAAAAAAAAAAAACTATAGGTATATATATAAAAAAAAAATTGCGTTGAACATTCAAACATGATTTTATGATTATAAGCTAACATTGAACATAAAATAAAATTATAAATAACATTCTGGCACGTTATAGAGGATAATATATCTAATAATAATTCTCCCATTCCTCAAACTGACGTAATCATACTGAGATGACAATAAATTCGTTTATATTTATAACACCACTGTGATAATAACGAGAGGACACAACACAAAATTTAATCCATAATTTAATTTTTTTGTACTAATGCAAATACAAAGCAATAATAATAATAATATTTATTTTCGAGTAAAATAAGGCTTTTAGATCATTATTGTACCAAATATATTGTATTTTTTTAACTTACTCGTATAACTAATTAAATAGCTGTAGAACACGAAGCACCATACACATTATAACCTTAATTTTAGGATATTATATCGAACGCGCCCCGGTCGAGACGTTGATAATTCTCTTCGATGCTGTATTAAGCCCTATATAAATATATTTTAATAACGCTAATATTTTATAAAAACGTTTCTAATTTCAAACGGAACCGAGAGGGAAACGTTATCTTCTTCCCCGATAATTAATATTTTCACTAGATAATCGATGTCGAGTTGAGCGAGTTAGTTTTTTTTTTAATTCGCAAAGTTATCAAGGTCTTGTCCGGGTCTATTGTACAGCGGCAGCGTATTAAACGGGTCGGCGGCAGTCGTGAGGCAAAGACTCGCTGGTATGTGGCACTATGGTGAATGGTATGACGTCACGTAAGAAGCTGGGAACAGTCCGCGACGATGCGCTATCTCACCCTATAATAAAAAAAAGCTTCGAAGACAGTTCCATCTATAACACATTCTATGGTTCTACTCCCACTCCTAATGATATTATACCAAAAAAAAATTGTAAAAAAAATTAAACCGACTTCAATATCAAAAACTTATAAAGCACTGAAAAGTGAAAATAAATATATTATTGAATAAATAAAATTAAATAAAAAATATGAATATTTGCGCTACCTAGAGATACATTGGAAGTCGGTGCGGTGAAAATCAAATAAACGATATTTCACCTCCTTAGGGGTTGAATATTTTGATCAAATTTATATGGGACAACATCTGAGTATAGCCAATTCAAATTAAAAAAAAATAAAATCGGTATGCAATTGACGGAGATATCGATTAGCACACATAAAAAAAATACATACAACCGAACATAGTAACCTCCTTTTTCGAAGTCGGTTAAAAACTCAAAATACATCATACGACCTTTGAAAGTGCTTTATTAAATCTTGGCTAGATAGCTTATTTTTGACGGCTACCCTATCAATCGGCCCGTAGTTAAGCGATAAATAACTATTTCTTTTTCACCACCGACATTGTGAAAATGTCATCTTACTTCCACAACTTGTCTAGTGTGACGTTACAATATTACTTTACGTATGTGTGCATTATCGTGTCATTAGTATTGTCAAAATATAATGTAAGTAATGTATCTACAGCTTTTTACGTATAATACCATAGCTCCCACCGATATAATTTTATTCAAAAAGGTGAGCAACGTGGATTTTTCGAAGTCCGTCTGATTAGTTACGGATAGTGTTTATCGACAGCTGTACTTGAGAGCCGGTCTTTTCTGTGTATAGCGTGTTCTTACCATCTATCTCCACACATCATTACTTAACATCAAACGAGATTATAGTTCAACGCTACAATCTATATCACATATATCACATCGCGCCTGCGCCTATTTGAATTCTTGTATTTAATAAAAATGAATATTTATGTAATTTATGTAATATAATAAATTTAGTCATTATTTTATGGAACAAATTTGTAATGCTTTATCTTTTCATTATGCAATAGCTGATTCATGTCGTAAACTGTTCTTTTGTGCATATAACTTATACAAAATAATTTCGATGTTTCACATCTACCAGGCGTCCTGTGACGGCTCAATTTTTTTCAAAAAAAGTTCACTGTTTATCAATTAAAAATTTATAACAGTTAAATAAAAAAAATTGAAAAAACGTATAGCGTTGCGACGGTCGCTCTCACCCTCCGCTATAGATGTTCCACACCAAAAACATTTATTTACCACTGCCTGGTACATATATTGAACTATTATTCATTTGTGATTTAAATTATTATTTATATTATGGAAAATATTTTGGATTGTTTTTTTTTTTTATTTTGTTATAAGTCGTATATTATACATGGCTTTTTTTCCCTCGAACTGACTACGTACGCTATTGACCCAGCAAGGTCTTAACAGCTTCACCGGACTACTAGCGTTACAGCACAATAACACTTCTATCTAATACATGGCGTTACAGTACAATAACACTTCTACCTTGATCTATTAAATGCAATGATAATTGACTTGTAAAAGTATTTTGATTAGGGCATGTAGTATAATAACACAATATTTATTAAGCTCATACTACAAGCTAACGAGCGCATGCGGAGACGCGGGCATAACTAGTTATTTCATTAAATTAATCAAATCTATTTACAGACTATTTAACGACTGCATTTAGGGCAATAATTATAATTAAACTCCCGTACATGTGTTCTAAGCTACGAAGAATAAGAATATAGACACTCGGAATTCAGGTTAATAACTAAAAGGTTAATTGGTAAAGTTTAAAGCAATGGTCGACAGTGTAACGAATCAAATTGTTTTATTTAGAGACGGCTTTGCCATATGGCGTTGTTTCTGACAATCGAATAAATTAATTTATGTAAGTCGATCGAGAACAAAAAAAAATGTCTTGAAACTAGATTCATTTACAGTTTTATTAAATTTATTACTAAAAAAAGCGGATCTTAGTTTGTGAACTCAAAAATCATTTTTTAAAATTTAATATCTAGGATTCTAGAACAACTATACCCGGAATAAGTTCCGTGGAAAAATAACTAGGGTTAAGAAAACTAGTCACATTGATTAATTGTTATACGCATTTTTTACACAAATCATTATGGAATGTAGTCCGGTAATGCTGTTAAGGCCTTGCTTTGCAATAGCGTAGTCAATTCGAAAAAAAAAAAAACATGGAATAGCTAAATAAAAATCGCAACTCTAGTTCAAAATTGTAATAAAAATTTAATATTAGTATTGAGTATTGAACAAAGAATGAAATTTTTTCATAATTTCTTTTTCTAATTTGAGATCTTTCGTTGTTATATAATTTTAATGTTATTTTAAATTATACTATATTTCGTTTATTGTCGAATTAACGTTTCATAAAAAAGGATAGATGGGTGTTGCGTAGCTCCAAAAATGTGAAAACCAATAGTTTAGTCGATTTAGTTTTAAAATAAGAATGCAGTAGACTTGTAAACTCATTGTTTAATTTACTATGTGTTATCATGGAGTGAGTAATTTAATCTAACTAAAGTAAGCTGTATTGAATAAGTTTATCTTTTTAATGAAGAGAAACGAAACAAACAGAAGTGGAATCTGCTATCGAAAAGAACATGTTTATCATATTTTAATGGACTGTGTTCGGAAAGATTCTCGAAGAAGACAAATATCATAGGACAACTAATGTTGGCGCGTCTAATGAAATGTACTTCGGCCTGCATCGAAAGAAAGCCAAAGGAATTTATGATAGTGTAGGCCAAATTGCAATCAAATTAATGATTACAGATTATAATTACATATTGTAATCTTCAATCAATATTACAGATTAACCTAAGGAATCATACACGAGATTAATGATTATTTATATGTAATCATTATCTTGATTACTTTTTTTATTAATATCAGAATATTAATGTAGAAATAAGACATAGTTTTATAGTGTAAATTAATTTTATTTGTATTCAACCTTTGTTTAAATTTACCCCAACTATAAAAGATTAATCATCACAATCAATGATTTTTAGACTTTCAGATATGTTTGAAATTATACATAAGCGAATACGGTAGCGGTACGGTACGTTATCGGTATAAACTAATACAAATAATCATATAATTTTGATTACTTTCATCACGATTAATGATTACACAATAATCATGATTAAATGTAATCCAGATTGATGCAATCATGATTACTTTCAATCAGATTAATCATCTGAATACAAAAGTAATCGATTACGCCCATCTCTGTATGATTCGGTAAACATCAGTATTAGGTCCACAAAGTGATTACAAATTTCTGTCTTTTTTAAGTGTTGTTTTCTCTTGTGAGAGATGTTGAATAGATAAGGGCACCGTGTTCTTGTTGAACAGATCCTCAATAAAAATAAATAAAAAGTATGAAATAGACTTCCAATAAGGTTTTGCAAAAATGGTATCACATATTTTTTTTTTATTTTATCTACATTTTTACTATAATCTTTGAATAATTACTATGGTAAATATATTGTTCAATTTACTGTGTTATCCTCATGGGAATAATTCTATATAATTGTAGGTATAGAGTAGAATATTAAAAGTTTAATCTGTACCTTATATACAATTATAAGAACATATATTATCACAAACGGACAGTTACAAATCTCTCAATACTTAAACTATCACTGATTTTCCTTTAAATACCTTATAGTTTTTTTATCGTTTGATCACATATTCATCAGATACAATATATACAAATGACATGTAAACTGACATAGTAATTATTACATTGTTATATTAAGTTGTAAATGACTATATGTGATTTTATCTGTGTTATGTGTATGTTTCTTGGTATGCTAAATGTATAAACCAAAATATTAAATTACGGCGTGGTCTAAAATGGCTAATACGCTAAGCCTAGAGCGGGACTGGATGTCAAGTGTAGCTGTTGAACCACACCAACAACCTTGAAGATGTTATCTAGCCAGACGGACTTAGACAGAGCCCTACCTACCACCGTATAGAATTCTTAAATGAAAAAATTACACGATACAAATATTTTTAAAAAGAATGTTAGCATATAGCATACCTGCCACCAATGCTGATCAGTGCGGTCAGTAACAGTGATGACGTCCCCACGTTTGAACTCCAGTTCGCCGGCCTCTTGTGGTGTGAAATCGTACAGAGCTTGCACCAGCACCTAGAATATACATCAAATAGTCTGTGTAAGGTATTACACAATGATAGGAAAGTATTAGACGATTCCCGCCTACTTCAATAGATATTAAAAACTTTGAAAAGTCTGGTTTCATAAGACTGGCATGATTTAAATATTAGAAATTATAACGAATTGGTTGTTCCATATTTCAGACCCAATAAGATTAACAGTTATTTAGGTAATAGTGTTAGGTTTTACAAGTGCCAAAGCATATTACCGATTTACCGGGATGTAAGTGTAAGGAACCATGTCAAGCGGATCTTGGTGTCAAAAGGCTATTATAGGGTAAATGTGAACGATATTTATGCCTGGAATTAACACCTTTCTCTGTGCATTAACTAAAAACGATTGTATTGTTAATGTATTTTGAATGTATGTATGTGAAAAAGGTTAAAACGATCGATTTTCTTGCAAATTATTTTCGATGACTTGGTTGTTCCAAAACCGGTGGTAGTTTTGACATGCATAAGCGTCTTCATAGGGCTTATATTGAATAAAGTATTTTCGATTTCATTGATTAAAAAATGGCAAGAAATCAATGCTCTAATAAAAACGATACACAAAGACCTGAAAAAACTGCGAAACTGTCTATTAAATTAAATTAAATCAGATAATGAGTTACAGTGACTTTTTTTACTCTATCGGAGCCAGCGTATACGCAGTAAAACTGCAAGTTAAGATAAACGTTATAACCAGAGATAAATTGTTGCGACTATCACTGTCGCCACTGTTCTAAAATCGTACCGCACTTACTATCAGAAGAACAGAGCAGAATAAGTGTCTGTGAAAGCAATGAGTCATTTTAGTAGTTTACACAATAATATAACAATGCCGAACCTCATTATATTTCGAATGTTTTGTACCGTCCAATAGAATACATAGTAACAGGGCAGACCCTTTGTTTTGTTAATTCTATTAGAGATAATATCCGACACAGATGTTCATAACATTGTTCAAATAATAGTATTTTAAGAGATAAACAGAGCTTTCTATATTTATGTTTAAGGTCATGTCACATATATCGTATACAAGTTATAGATAGCAAACTTCGAAAAACGAATTTCGTTTTATGAATTTCACCTTAGTGACCGTCCAGTCACAGTATAAATGTGACAGACAGTACGGAAACTACGAACAAACGCTCGAAAACGGCACACTCACACAAACATGCGCATCGACGACAGGTTTTGAAAGGAATTCTATGGACAGCACCGCGAAATCCACTTACCCGCTAAACCACGTGTGCCGGTGCGAGCGTTTATAGGTAATTTCCATACTGTCTGTTATGAGTACTGTGGTCCAGTGGTCGAAATTCGACCCTAATGAGGCATTAAACTTTTTTTACGGTATATTATAAAAGTACGAAGATTTTTTTTTCGAAATGAAAACGCCGTTGTCCTGGAGGTCTTTACAGCTTCACCGAACTATGCGTACGTAGATGTAACTAACGTGAAGTATGACAAATAGAGATTAAATAAAAACAAAATAATAAAAAAAATCGGTTGAGAAATAGAGGAGAATAATCTACTGAACTAATCTATCAGTGTCTATTTACATATTGATTTTTTATACTAGATTTTTCCGCTCCCTTCTTTTGTGAGTGAAACAAATAATCTATATCCTGTACCACGATATAATCAAATTTTTACGTCAAGTTTCATTAGAATCCTTCCAGCTGTTGCCATATTTGATCATGATTGATAGACATACATATTTTGTATTTATAATATAGTTGATGTGCCCTCGGATTTGCTTACTCGAATAAAAAAGCTGTTACCAAAGTTCTTTAATATACAAGTACATTTTTGTATATGCCAAATAAAACCGAAATATTCATTGCAAAACATGTTTTACTACAATAATTACTTCCTGAAAAATAAAAGCAAGCTGAATGATGTTAAAGGTTAATTTCCCTAGTACATTGTGATGACGAAGTTATTTTATTTGATAAGGATTAATGATTAGCATGTAATGTTTATTATGGTTGAGAGTAAATATACCGAGCGACTGTTTAGTCGCCAGCAATATTTTTACAAGATAATCATTAGTCGATTCATGTTCTATATCAATTAAAAAAAATAGGTGCTTAATATTTGACTAATTATCTCGAGAAACGCAAAACAGATATACATACACTCAGCATCAGGTGGTTTAAGCAAAAAAGAACTGGTGTAAGAAATGAACTACGCCCTGTCGCGGAGTCCGGTCCGGCTCCTTCGCCTCAGTTCGCGCCCCGGTCCCCATTGTTCGACCATGCAGCGTTCCCACGATAAGCAATTACTTAATTATTAACCTTGAAAAGGGCCCCTTCAATGAAGCTAGATCTTGATTTTTTTTACGTTTAAAAGTGTCGTTTCCATACTTCTAAGTTTTAGAACAAACTTTAACGTCCTCTTTGTTGTTTATCAGTACACGTTTTGATATTATCATTTCATATATTAAGTGAACTTCTACAGTATTGAAGGCGAACGGAATGCATTTAATACGAAAGTACTCAAACCTTTTTAAAGCAAGTAGAAGTACAATACGTATGTTATATTAAATTTACATCACGGGCAGCATCTTAGTTTCCATCACTAACCGTTTACAAGTAGAATACCGTAAAAAATCTTATGAAGCTTTTTGATACTATATCTTCAACAATGGAACGTACAAAAGTATCGCCATTATATTATTTGTTATTCATTTATTCACCGCATGGGACCGCCGGTGTCTACATAAACATGTAGACGATCCAATAAACAGAAATATAAATAATAAAAGTTCGGTCACTAGCGAAGGCATTATTTTCTCTGGAACTAAAGATTATAGGAATACAACACTGACCGGGTTATTTTCGTTACTCTATCAGGGTCACAGAACGAACGGACTATTTACATAGTGCGTACTGGTACGGTAGAGCTACGGTATAAACGTATTGAACGATTACATTTTAGAGTTAACTGAGCGTCTATTTCAACATTTTCCTTATAACATGCAAACGTTATCCTATTAAATATTTCAATGTTTAATTCGAATAATAAATTTTAAATACGTACAACTTTTTTTTAGCTAATGTATTATATTACGTGCATCCGTGATTACTAAATTTATCTTTATCGGCCGCGAAGGGGTAGATGACGACAGGCTATTTATACTATTGTCAGTACATCTGTAGTTCCTCAAAATGGTCTATATCGATCCACAGGGGGTCGAGGACGCCGAGTAATCGGGTCTACATGAACGAAAATAAAAATTAAGGTTCTGTGAGATGCAAGTGGGGTTCACCATTATTCGATTTCATTTAAATAAGTCATGGTATTCGTTACAGTTTTTTTATGAATACAACATATAAACTAAAATAATACTTTCTTAATTTCTAATAAATAGGAGGCGGTAGTGCCACGCTGAAGCTATTATTGGTTTGAGCATGAATGGGTCGGGTCATTCGGGGTAGTACCACCCGACCCACAGAAACACCAACGTGAAGTAAAAGTATTTGCATTGTTGCGTTTTTGCTCGATCAATGAGAGCGCCGGAGGCCTACCTCCCTTTCCCCCCATTCACAGGCAGAGGAAGAGATGTGAGCGTCCGACGATCTCACTGACCGAACGAAACGCAACAACGCAAGCAATATTATTTCATGCCGGTTTTCTATGAGAGGGTAGTACTACTCTGGGCGTTACATTCAGAGCGGACAAAAAGACTGTACCATCGAAATTCATTTGTTATTATCCCACGCTAGTTTACGTCAGAAATGTGCCAAAATAAAAATGAATGTTATCTTCTAGTTTCTAATATTCTAATTGGCTCGGGTCGTGAGGTCAGATAAATATTGCCATCCGTAATTAGAGATCATTACAGTTATCAGTAATTATTAATCAAATTAGGGATGATTTTGTTTATTATTCATCTATGTTATTTTCCGGTGGTCATAAGTCGTAAGTATACGTTCTAATATTTTAGATCATTTAATATCGTAGTAACTGAATATTACAGAACGTACAAAGTTATTCTCGTCGCTATTTGTCACAAATAAAATAAGGAAAAATATGACGATTTAGTTATTTATACATATTATTTCAATATTGTTAATGTTGTTTGGGTATTTTATGTAGCAACGACTAAAGGAAAATTGAAGATACAATCACTTTTTTTAGACTATTTTTTGCATTAGAAATATGGTCTTTCTTAGAGAAAAAGAAACAGAACCAAACACGATAGAATAAGACAAGACGTATACTACAATGTTTTTTTTCGAACTGACTACGATATTGGCCTTGCGAGTCCTCAATAGCTTTACCGGATTACAGATTACTATAATGCAAAATTAAGCAATGTATAAGAAAAAGTCAAGTCATATGATTGATTGATTAATTAATACTTTATTATAAAATAATAAAAAAACCTTGCTAAATTATACACCTAAACCTTGCTCATAAGTCACATTATATACTGGTGAAAACCGCATGAAAACGGGTTCAGTAGTTTTTAAGTTGATCGCGAATAGACAAACCAACAGATAAACAGGCGTGGTAGAGGACTTTGTCACAGTATAAACATAAGACACAGTACGGAAACTACCTACAAAACGCTTGCACCGGGCCACTCACACAAACATACGCATTGACGAGACCCCTAAGCGGTTGTCGCGGTGCTGTCCACAGAGTACATTTTAATTTCATTCTTTGAAATATGTCTATCTGTTTGATCCGGGTAATCTGGCGAAACAGCAGGACTGATTTTGACGTAAACTTCACTAAAAGATAGCTGAAATTACGGCGGGTTACTTAGGCTACTCTAAATTAGATTAGCTGTTAACCGCGGTTTCGTCTGCAATGCTATCTTCAAAACGGCTGGACGGATTTTCACGAAACCTTCACAAATAGATAGCGGACAATATGAGAAGCAATTTAATCTATTTTAGTTTATACTAGCTGTTAACCGTCGCTTTGCCCACAGTGCTATTTCGAAAACGGTTCGACCTATTTTTATGGGACTTTCACCGGCAGATAATGGACATTATAAACAGTAATTTAATCTATTTTAATTTAGACTAGATGTTAACCTTGTGTACGCTCGCAATGCTATCTCCAAAACGGGTGGATCGATTTTCACGGGGCTTTCACTAACAGATAATTTACCTTATTGGAAGTAATTTAGGTTATTCTATTTTAGACTAGCTGTTACACGCAATCTCGTCCGCATGAAATTTAGCAAGATCAATATTTTAACTTATTCTTTATTTTTAATTAGAGAAATGATCATCAACTTATTGTTTATAATTCGACATTATAATTATTAGTAACTTTCAAGATAGAAGAGGTCTTCCTAATAATATCTTAGACCATAAACGTATTACGTAAAGAGTTCCATAACACAATTTCTTGCGGAAGAAACATTTATTTTTTGTATAGTCACAAAATTTTAATTATAATGGCAATATATATTAATTGTAATGTAAATGTAAATCTTTATAATAATATTTTAAGTTATTGTTTAATTAGTGCCTTATACAGTGTAAGTGAGGACTAAGGTCCTATGGTGGGTTATAATTCCAAATATGTTGCTGATGCTAAACATCATTTGGCACGCTGTTAGTATTTATATATCTAATGTACACGTTACATGTTACTGTAGGTAGCGTGCATGTCTTACTATTGTTTTTAAAGAGCATCTCTGTGATTTTACATAGCCTCGCAATTTTATATTTTTTTAATACAATTTTAAAAAATGCGTGCGAAGCTGCGGTTACCGCTAGTTTTATAATATGTAATTATACTATTCTTTTTACTTAAAATAATCCTTTGTCTATTTCATTGACAAAAAAATACTGTTCCCAAAAGATATGTTAAATCAATATTAAAGCGTACGAACTTGCGGGCAAGAGCTAGTTCGAATGTAAATACAAATAGAATATACTGTGTTTATATAAGGTAAGATTTCTCGACTTACTTCTTCGGGTACGACGTCTCTCAGCTTGACATCTTGCAGGCGACTGACCGACGCCGTGCGATGGTACTCCACGAGTTCGTTCAACGAGTTGAACTTCACCACCCATAGGAAGAATTTGCTCGAAGCGTCTCTGAGAACTTTGAAATGCTGCACGCCGTCTGGACATCTGCGTATATAAAAAAAACATTGAACTCGTAAACATTTTAGTACAGAGTTTTATGCATGATTTATTTAACAATCCCATACTTTTCATTTGTGATTTTTTTTGTAGTGTTTTGTAGTATTTTTTATTCATTACATTATGGGAAAACATTAGCGGTCGAGAGATCTATGTTTGTCGATATTTCTTGTTATTTTAGAAGTAAAGTGACAGCAGAAGTGGTTAAAAACAGACTTATAACTAAGAAATTCAGACTATATATGAACGTCAGTAGTTCACTAAAAATCGCACTGTGCTGTTTTTAAATATAAGGATGTATTTGTGTTTAATATTATTGGTTAGGACTGGTGTTTAATCAAAGTATGCATTGATTTAGCTTTTCTGACATACTCGCGCGAAATCTATATATGTACGCACGCACACATACTTACACATGAAAGTGGGAGAGATTTTTTCCCTTGTCGAACTGAATTAGTTCAGAAAAAAATAATTGACACGAAATACATATACCCACCTAAGAGTTATTGAGGTATGTATATTTGGTACACATATAAATGTCAATAACTCGTATAAGTATGGATTAGCTAGGTAATTAGCTTAGGTTAGCTCAGTTATGTCGCGAATTGCATGAACTAGGTGCCCGTGCCGAGGTGTGTCAACACCATTGAGCTAGTTGTCAAAATAAAATCGGCCGAGTGCCTCACGCGCTCCACGCCTTAATAGTATGGTGAAGCTGTTAAGGCTTTGTTAGGCTAATAGCGTGTTCAGTTGCCGAAAAAAAATCAAAATCGTTTGTCATATCTGTCCGTGTATTACGTCCTTATTTCTAAAAACGACGTAACGGATGTTTATAGATTTACTACCACTTAGAGAACTTCTTCCGGAACGTTTCTATATGTTTATATATATAATAACTTTTTTTGTTTTGTGTTGGTTTATATATACACATAAAAAGGCGATGTAATGTAGTCCAAGTTGTCAGGCGCTTACATTACGCTGATATAACCTTAGATATCGAAATACTAATACTACATAATTGTTTATCTCAATAATTCTTAAATACTAAGTCACCGGTGGTATATGTCTGTGTACTAAGGATAACCACATTAATTAACTTTATCTATAAAAAAATATTGGTTATTTGGGATATTAAATTGAGATATTCATTATTAATCCTTATGTAACTTAAATACTTTGGTTACGGACATTTAGCGAAGATCAAAACTGCCATTCATTGTCATTTAAATGAATATCTTAAAAGATAAACCAACACAAAACAAAAAAAGTTGTTTGTTAGAAAATTCTTACATAAATGATATTCGTTAAATTTATAAGCTTTCATTCATAAATATATAGGAATTTTATGAACATATTGATAACACATCTTGCACGGTTGAGAAGTCGGCGTCGGATAGGTAGCGTAATAGTGATGGAATTTTTCAAATCTATATTTATACATATTTCTGTGAACCAAATTCCCTTCTAAAAAAACATTCATATTCCATCCTCTTTGTTTTATAAAGCATAAACACGCCAGTAATATATTTTTAAAGACCTTAGGTTCACTAAGACATTTGAACAGTATCCTTACTACTTCATCATAGCGTGTTACTACAGTTAAAACAAAAAATATAATATCTGTAATCAAAACTCTCGGATACATTAAACCGGCGAAAAAGTTTACTTCCAAAAAAGTTTTATTCCACGTAGTGTCTGGCTGTAATCGAAGGTCGTTATTTTAATAAAGTATTCGCGTTATGCGAAAACTTATCAAATACTTCAACATAATTGAGGCCCTGTTGAAATCTATAGCATTAAACCGGTCCCTACATCTTCTACGGTCTGATTCATGCATCGTCGACACAGGTTTTCGAGACGGTAAAAAAAGAACACTAACCAAAAGTCAATAAACTTTCGATGTGTATTCCTATATTTTAAAACTATGAATAAAAAAAATATTAAAAACTAACTGCCCTCCCAGGCTTTGAACGTGTGTATTAACAAAGAAAATGAAACCAAAATCATCCCTTTATAGCAAGGGGTTACCAAACTTTAAAAAAACGGAACACCAACTAAACAACTTTTATTTTATGGAATCCCATGTCAAGTAATTACAAATCAACACTGAAATCTATATAAGAACATTTTTTAAAGAAATGTATAATATAATTGAAACACATTATTCTTAACTTAAACTTTAATGTGAAGAGTGAACATGGTTTTAATATTTTATGAGTAATTGTTTTATAGTTCAGTACACTTTTTTCCGGTATGGACCCTGCTTATGTAGGCAATTTCGCCAATATCAATTGTGACATATACACGTTATAAACTTAATGCCAAATATTCAAATTAACCACTTGGAATAATCTACAACAGCAACATATCATCATAGATAAATCACCAAAAGGGGATATGCAATACCTAAATATTTGTATTTTGCGGCCCGCGACACTACGCAACGTATTTGTGGCACGTTTAGAAAAAAAAAAATAGTACCATTGGTCTAAAGGAACTAATTCTAATTCAGCTTGCAAGATTTGACCAAACAAATTAACAAACGTTGCCGTATAAAAGCATGTGAAAGCATTAGCCAGATATGTGCCATCGATGAAGCGATGCGATTACATATATTCAGCGACTGATTTTTATTTACATAGACTAATAGATATTAATGTATAAAGTATCAGATGTGCCCGCGGCTCTGCTTTCGTTTGTTTTTATAGAATCACTATTTGTTGTAATAAATCGAGATATATCAAAATGGATTTTGGTATGTGGAACACTTCGTTTTATTCAGGTAATCAACCCATACCAATTATATGAGGATTGTTGGGAGATTCCAGAAGTCAAATTATAATAAATGTCATTAAAACTACTACATAGAGTGTACGAATTTCATGACAACCGATTAAACGGTGTTCAAATACCTCTCGTATATCTAATCCGACATAAATTTTCATATATGCGTATAAAATATTTAAAAAAAAACATAAACTGTATTTGCGCGACCGATAAGAGCGGTCATATTGTGATGGCGGCAATCCGTATCGGAGATGAAATAAATTCGTATTATAAAGTAAACTCAATATCAAAATTACACAAAACGTCCAAATACTTGCTGTGAACAATTCCGGGACTACTATTACCATCGCATTGTTCAAATATTTATTCCAATATCGAGACGGTATGTATGTTTTTTTACATATCACCTTACTATATATACATTGAAGACATAAAAAAAAAAGTTTTATAATTCATTAACATGTGCCAATTACAAAGTAATCATTATTACATTTTATATATTGTAGCTGTGTAAATATATGTATTGGTATATTTGTAGTGTAGTTCATTCTTAGATTTAAATGACTAGCTTCTGTCCGCGACTTCGTACTTCGTGGAATAGTTACTTTGGGCTAAAGAACAGGAGGCGGAAGCTCTCAAAGAGAAAAAAAATTTTGAAACATTCTTCATTGGAGCTCAGCTCATATAGTCTTAGCGTGATAATATATATATCCTTCCTTGATAAATGAGCTATCTAACATTGTTAAAAAAAATTCAAATCGGGCCAACAAAGCCTAGCTTTATAATAAATAATACTATAGATTTGATATGCAAGTGTATCTGATATGTTCCTGTTTGATACTCTATCATGACAATAATAATTCGTTTCGGATCTCTGATTCTAGACATACAAAAAGAATCACAATAAATTAATAATACATTGTATAAACATATAATATACTTGGTTTTTAAAGTTTGGTTTCTAAAACAAAATCTACAGGGCATTCTGTAATGCCCGTCAAGGTTCCCCAAAAAACCATAAAGTTTATTTTCAATCAATTACCGATAGTCCAAGCATATACACTTGAGAATCACCCCCTATATAGGATTAAGACTTAGAAAAACAAACAAACCAATAAAACAATGTTATCCCCGGTATTGACCTTAACAAACTATGCCTTAATCTGCCGTAAGAAATTAACATAACATTTCTAATGTAATTATATCCTGTAAGCTGATATTAAAATGACTAATATCGGACGCCAAGACGGCCTTATGACAAAATGAAACATACAAATTATGTGAGTCACCCGCCGTGCTCACGCCGCGCCGCTCCGGGACATACTCATATTTTTTTATTATCTACCAATTTAACCGTAATGGAATTGTTTAGTGTGTAAGCGTAACTCTTTTGTACATATAGATTTATTGATATTCTCATTGTATTAACAACCGGGGGTGGATTAATAGCATTATTAAAAAGAAAGGAATCGGCTTCGTTAGAAAGTTTACTCATATTCGTTTTATTTTCTTGAAATGTAAACAACAAATAGGACTCCTTGTCGTAACAAATACATGATATTGTTGTATCCTATTTAATATTACTAAAGCGAATGCGAGTTTGTATGTTATGCTTTTACCCCTCGACTACGGAACCGGTCATGGAATATTGCGTGCATGTCGTCAGGAGTAGAGAAAAGGACATAGGGTACTTTTTATCCAGAGAAAAGTACTATTCCCGAGGGATATACGAAATCTACAATAACACGAGCGAAACCAGGGGTAAATGCCAGTATGAAATATACAAATAGTGTTACCAAATTGTCATAATATAAATAACCAGTAAATTTTTAAACTATCTTTATAAACATTACGTTATACTATTTTAGCTAGTGCATTATTTTCGTGTAAAAGCTTTTGGTATATTAATCTATACATATAATTAGAAGTGCCTGGGCGACCAAGCCTAGATGGGTTCTCTAAAAAATATTTTTAGATTAAAATAAACTGTTAGGTTTGCCTTATAAAATTAACATTTTTTTTCACAACAAAAAAATATGAAAAAAATATATATCTGCTGTCACTCGGATTCGAACTGGCGTTACACGGATTTTCGAAACAACCGATTTCCATCTGAGCTATTTTTGTTTTGGCAGTGCCGGCGATATTAACCTTTATATTCTAGCTATATTTTTTCATTGCCTGAAAACTCAGTTAAAAAACTTTTGTATGAATAAAATCTAGATTGATCTATCGTCCCCGAAACTACATACATACTAAGTTTCACGGAAATAGATGATGCCGTTTCCGAGATCCTGAATATATACAAATATAAAAATATACAAGAATTGCTCGTTTAAAGGCTAGAAAACAGATTGATGTGAATCTAACGTGTCTGTACTTTTTTGATTTTCGTGAAAAATAAAATGTTATGTGTTTAGGAATAAGTAATAAAATACATTTCAATCATTTTTAGAACCGATTGTCTGTCTTTTGAACCGTTTGTATGAGCACGCATCACTGCTAAAGTACTGAATTCACAATATAAACAAATTCACAAAGCATATCTTCGAGAATAACTTAGTCTTTATTTCATTAAAATCGGTCCACTCTATCAAAAGTTATTGTAATCTTAATGATGATGCGGTGTAAGTACGAGAGAAAAGTAGATAAGTAAATGGACATGATACATTCAAATGACTCTATTATCTATTGGGGTGTAAGGGGTGTCGAGTAACATCTTAAGACTTGAGACACCCAAGCCAACCTCACCTGCACGTGGTGCACCCTGCTGATCAACGAACGAGGCAATGGCGATAGCGGGGTGGTAGGGTTTAACAGCCCGACTGGGTCGCAACCACCATGTACATGGCGAAAAAGCCCGTCATAGTGACTCGCTTTTGCGCGTCGCGTTTCGGGATCAGCCTGTGCATATCCAGTACCAGGTGACTTTCGTCATTATGGCCGGCATGACGGCGGCGACCGACGATGGATGATCTGTCTCTCGATGGTCGCCACTGTTTTTGGATTGTACTATGCTTACCATCAGGTATAGTACGGTCACTTTGTCGTGCATCAATAAAAATAAAAAAAAAAAAAAAAACCACTATTTTTTACATAACGTTCTACGCAGACAGATGATGTAGTCCGGTGAAGCTGTTAAGACCTTGCCAGGTCAATAGAGTAGTCAGGTCATTGTCCGGTGAAGCTGTAAAGGCCGTGCAAGGCCAATAGGATAGTCAGTTCGAAAAAAAAAATTTAGATCGTGAAAAAATAAAAAAAGTTCCAAGCAGACGAAGTCGCGGGCACAGCTAGTGGTGTATAAAATTATGATACAACCAGTTATATGGAACTAAGTTTGGACTACCGAAAGAGATGGCTGTACCAAGACCACATGTGACAGAATGAAAGAATGTTAAGACAGATGTGTTTAGTGTAACTAGAATCGATAAGATTAAGAATGAGTATTTCAGAGGAAGTTTGAAAATAGCACCAGTGACGAAGAAATTGAGGAGTAATAGTTACCATGATACGGGCATATTATGAGAAAAAATGAAAATTATGTAAATAGAAAAGTTTTCAGTTTGAAGAACGGATATAGGAGTAAGTGGAATAAAGGAAGATCTAAAAAGGTATGGATGGATTGTGTGAAAAATGATGTGTATAGTAGATGTTCAAATGACATCTGACAGCCCAGAGAGTGGAAAGTGAAAACACGCTGTGCCGACTCTACCTAGGATAAGGGTAAGAAAAAGGTTTTGTTTTTTTTTTTCTGAGAACTGCTTGGGTTTATAATTAGACGAGTGGTAGTCTATAGATCGAAATTCAACTACTCGTATAATACATTAGTAATTCATGTCTCAATATTAAGGAAAACGATGAAATTCATCCAAATACATATTTATTGATAATATTAAAGGCTCTTCTATATAAGTATGTATTAAACAAAGAGCATATATAGAAAATCAGTGAGAAACAGAGCAGCTAGAATTGATTATTTCTTTATTTTGGAAAAGTATTGTTATACAGTTTTATATTCCAGTAAGTAGTGCACGGTTACTTTGGGCTAACGCTAACACACAGCGGAAGCTCTCAAGAGGAAAAAAAACCCGATTTTTAAACATTCTTCATTAGTGCTCCGCTCCCATTGGTCTTAGCGTGATGATATATAGCCTATAACCATCCTCGATAAATGTGCTATATAACACTGAATGAATTTTTCAAATCGGACCAGTCGTTCCAGAGATTACCCCCTACAACGTCAAAAACTCACAAACTTTACCTCTTTATAATATTATTAGTATATTAGTATTAGTATAGATAAACGTAGCAAGATATTTCTTATAATAAAATACTGGGTAGTAAATTAACTTAGTGCGGATATTATTAACGCTTATAAATAAACAATTCTATGATTCATGTTTAAGAGTCATAGCCAAAGACGGTCATGACAAACCGTCGAGTCTGTTATGATAGAAAGTTTTTTTAATATGTTACAGATTAGCATTTAGCCAATTAAGTCTCGATTTTATGACGATGTGAACAGTAATAGAAAGGGATCTAGAGCACACAACTTATAGTTATTTTCAGGCTTTTTTGTCATTACTTTTTTGAGGGGAACGCTAATTTTCGAAACTTGTAAATTCATAACTTTTTGTATTTCAAAAAGTGCATAAATGTTGGGTGCCTGTTGGCATATAATGGTAAGATGATTTCTAGAAAATATTCAGAACGAAAACCAAGGAAAATCACGAGATATTCTTAGTTTTCCGTTGCTTCCGATATATCGAAAACAATTTCATTTTATTGAATAAATTCCAATCTAAAAAATTTGCTTTTCTCTACTAATATATAAAGCTGAAGAGTTTGTTTGTTTGTTTGTTTGGTTGAACGCGATAATCTCAAGAACTACAGATCCGATTAAAAAGTTTCTTTTAGTGTTAGATAGCTTATATATCGAGGATGGCTCTAGGCTACATATCATCACGTTAAAACCAAAAGGAGCTGAGCACTAATGAAGAATGTCTCAAAATCGGGCTATTTTGGAAGCTTCCGCTGCGTGTTAATGTCAGTATTATATGCGTTGCCATGGTAGCGATAACATTCTATCAAAAATATTTTCATGGTTTATTTTGTATTCCTATTCAAAAAGTTTATTCTACGTTAGTTTTGTTTTCGATTTTTAATTATACGTGTTACGTTTATATCGCAAACAATTCTTAAGTTTATTTTGTGTTGTTATTCAGAAAGTTTAGTAGTAATAATATTCGTCCAATAAGACAGTCGAAGGAATTAATCCATACAGCCAATTCTGAAGTTGTCAATATAATTAGTTTTCTTCTATGTCCAAGTTAATGTAAAGGTATAAGCGCCGAATCCTCTACATAATATAACGTAATTTTTTATCTTCTTAATCTTCAAGTCCATAGAATTAATGCTTCGTGGTTTTATTTTTCATTCATTTCACTTATGAAAAATAAACGAACGATATTATATAATACGCAACCAATTTCTACACGATATAGAATCATGTAACACAATATTATGAAAAAAATATAAAATCCACTACCTGACAGACTGAAATCCCGCCAAACACTCTTAAAAAACTCTATTCTACATTAGTTTTGTTGCCAATTTTTTATTTGTGATATATTACGTATTATAAAAGTAAAGTGAGTGTAATTTATATTAAAATAAATTATTTATGGTGAATACAATCTGTGATGCTACAAACATCAATATTTTTTTAACTCTGTCGATATGTCTGTTTTTTTATTTGTTCCGGGTAATCTCCGAAACAACTGGACCTATTTGAATGTTTTTTTTTTTTCTTAGAAATGACTATGCTTAACAGCTTCACCGGACTACAAGTAATATTTGAACGGGAATTTTACAGGTAAATAAGTAACTAATTACCTGTTTTATTTAATATTGTTCGATAATGTATAGCTTCATATTTTCATTATTTTCTTATATAGTGTGAGCACTGAGGGTGATATATAGTTTAAAACTCCAGTTATGTAGCTGATCATAATTCCATCCCATTCGATACACTATTAGTATTCACATACATAATGTACACGTTACCTGTTACAGTAGATGATGTGCGTGTGATATAAATATTTTTGAAATAGTATTATTGTAATTTACACTAGATGTGTAATCACAATTTTAAATTTATTTGATATATTAAAAAAAACGCGTGCGAAGCCGCGGGTAACAGCTAGTCATTAGATAAATCGAATACCGTTTAATTTTTTGTAAAATAACAATTTTAACATTTTGTGCCCTAAGTCCGACGTCTTCTACAGAGGACAAGCAACTGTGTAAAACGGTAACTGTTCAGAACAAATAGATTACATTTAGTATTTGGATAACATTGACCAAAAAAAAAACCATTGTCTAATTAATATTTGAGTCATGTCTAAGAAAACTCCAATAGATGTACGCAATTTTATAATATCCTCCAATACGGGTAGACGTGTAATAATTTCGTCCGTTAAAAAAGATATCTCAACATATTATACTATGAATAACAAAATTTGGGTAAAGAAAAGTGTATGTAGTTGCGGCGATTGTTACGCCTTGTTTATAAGGAGATCTACGTCACGGTAACATTACGTAGGCATAAGTTATAGCCAGATGTTTCGGAAAACTCTCGTAAGAAATCAAGGTTCATAAACACCTGAGCGTGTACCGGCATAAAAATTTCTCGCAACTAATAAACAAAGCTCAATGTAAATTATTTTCTAAAAATTCTTTCCATCCATAACAGACGGGAAACGCAACATAGTTGCGTCTATTGTAATCATAACGCTCGCGAGTAATGTACAAATATGATGTTAACGTAAAATATTTTCTTACATTATACAGTCGTCACAGATAAAAAAAATATTTTATTACAAAAAAGAATTAAAAGACATTCTATTCATCAAATTAAAAAAAAAAAACTGGTTTTGTAGAGTTATAGGCTAATTTGTACGCATTGTTTGTAACAAGCAGTTTTTGTATCAAATAAAGCTATTTGAAATTTAATATCTTGAAGAATTTTAATAATTTTTAATTCAACCTCTTTTGAGCCTATTTCATGTATTTCTGATCAGTGATCCGGTGAAGCTGTTAAGGCCTTACTAGGCCGATAGCGTAGTCAGTTCGAAAAAAAAAATTACTAATCATATTCATTGGATATCTAATATCTGATTGGGTGTGGTACACAATTTTACTCATTCGTTTCCGTGAATGGTGATTCTCTTTCAGATGTTGCAGGTAAGATAGGACTTTTTCGTTTTTAATTGAAAACAGTTACTATACTATAAATAATTTATTATAAGATTGTATGATCAATACACGATTGAATATCTACTAGTTGACGACGAGATCATATTTATATACGGTATATATTAATCTGTCTTATATGCACGAAGAAATTCGTAACAAATAATTTGTACATAATAAACATTCATAGCGAGGTGAATAATAGCTTTCTTATATACTCTATGTGCTTTAGTTATATTGTAAAAATATAGATTATACAATTCACAGAACTGTTTATTTTCATCTAATCTACGTTTGTTATGTGTAAAAATATAAAGAGTAACTAAATTTTACGCGCTTACACAACAAATAAATAAATAGGTACTTCCTTTATTACGTTAACAACATGTATATAATAAAATAAGAATGTAAATTTTATATCTGTACTATTTACATTTTTATGAAAAAAAAAATTATAAAACGAAGTCCTCTGCCACGCCTGTCTAACTGTCCGTCTATCTGTTCGCGATAAACTCAAAAACTACTGAACTGATTTTCTTACGGC
Organism: Antheraea mylitta; assembly: GCA_014332785.1. Taxonomy (NCBI): domain Eukaryota; kingdom Metazoa; phylum Arthropoda; class Insecta; order Lepidoptera; family Saturniidae; genus Antheraea; species Antheraea mylitta. The sequence continues at coordinate 5,994,334 of JACEII010000009.1, forward strand.
TTTCACCAGTAGATAGAATGATTCGCAAGGAAGATTTAGGTGTATAATTTGTCTAGGATTTTTTACTATGAGGCCGGGGCAACGTCCGGCGGGCCCGCTAGTAAGTAATAAAATAAAAATGTCTGTCTGTCTGTCTGTTTGAATACACATCACTGCTAAAGTAGTTCACGATAAAACCTCACCTCAAGGAAATCATAAAGCATATTCTTTTTTTTTTCGAAATGACTACGCTATTGACCCAGCAAGGACTTAACAGCTTCACCGGACTACGAAAGCATACTCTCGAGTAACATTTAGTCTTTGTTTCATTAGAATCCGTCCACTCTATCAAAAGTTATTGTAATTTTAATGACGACACTACTTAAATACGAGAGAAAAGTAGATAAGTAAATAAACAATACATTCAGATAATTTGAATAGTCCGTTTGTTTGTATTAGGTTCCACGCGGAGGGAGTCGTGGGCACAGCTAGTCTATACTAAAATTATAAAAAGGTAAAGTATGTGAGTTTGTGACATTGTAGGAGATAATCTCAGAAATTACTATTTCGATTTGAAAAGTTCTTCCAATGTTATATAGCACATTTATCGAGGATGGTTATAGGCTATATATCATCACACTAAGATCAATAGGAACGGAGCACTAATGAAGTTGACCAATGAATGTTTAAAGATCAGGTTTTTTGTCCTCTTGAGAGCTTTCCCTGCGTGTTAGCGTTTGTCCAAAGTAACTATTACTACGCGAATGATGTCGTGGGCAGAGGCTAGTATTTAATAAACCATGAACTATATAAGGCATAACATTATTATATTATACAAATTCGTTAGGGAACAGATCGTCTTATCGATTTTGAATTAATTGAATTGAGTTAAAAAAATTATACCTAGTCTAGAATAAGTCTTTAAACTATGGCAATATTGATGAGTTATGGAGGCCAACGATGCCTAACAGATCGTAATAAATTTTCTGGTCTATGGACAACAACTGCAAGCACGAAAGTGGAATAAAGAATATTTTGCATCAAATTAGTGGACAAAGTATATTCAAATCAGATTAATTTACATAGATAGAGCTGAAGCCTGCCTTGTTTTTCATTTGTTATGTATTTTTGGGGCTTCAATCCTAGACACAGAATCCTAGAAAAGAGTAGAGATAACTTAAAAAATATGCATAGACTCACGTTAAGTTAATTCGTATGCCATTTTATTTCATTATACATAAATGGTCGTACCATAAATGGAACATTTGGATTCATTTTAAAAATTAAGAGATTTTCATGATGATTAGGTAGTTTTGTTCATTCCTATCAACCGTAACACATCCAAGTCTTAGGGTGAAATCTATAGAACGCACTAAGACTTATCTCAGCGGCAAGTACAGAATTTGAATTTATAGTCGTAAGCTTAGCATTCACTTAGTTTGTGCTAAGTTCAAGTCGTCAAATTAACGACTTACGAAAAACTTGAATACTACTTATGTGAATAAAAAATGTATGACAAAATAATAATGTAACAGTGGTATTTCTATATTTTTTCGATTATCATTATTACTTGATTGTCATCGGTTTGATACTTCATTGCGGAAAGTTTAGAAATGCTTGTATTGTTTGTTTCCTTCTCGATTGACTTGTTCATTTCATTTTTTTTTTCCAATATTCTTTCAACATGTATGGTCCAATTTGTGTCTTAATTGTAATTAAGTGTTATAAATATATAATATAACATTTTATAGACTCGATGCAGTATTGAAATAAAGCTAATCACAACTTAAATTGACTATAAATTCGAAACCTAGGATTGCGCTGAGAAGCTACTTAGCAAAGTTTAAGCTCAACTAAGGATAAAATAAGCCTGAGTACGCTCTATAGATTTCACCCTTAAACTCCATGTGAATATAGTGCAAAAATTAAAAATAAAATAGCAAAATAATCTGATAATAATGTTTCAGTTGGACACATGTTGAGGATCCTGAACTGAATTAAATAATAAACATTTTTTAATAAATAGTTAATTGTTTGCCGGTGCGGAACCTTCAGTAAACGGGCCAAGCTCGCATTTAGCCAATTTTTTTGTATAACTGTTCGATTACGCAGCTATTATTATGCTTCAAGGATATATTACCTTAATAACTATTTGAATAAACCTATGTGTGTATAATTTGAAAACCATTTGTAACACTTGCCTCACCTCCAAATGCCCATAGAGTCGTGACTAAAGAGTCTTATCATCGACTATGGGTTGCGCTTTTATAGAATACATAATTATAGAGTTACTTATTTGGCATCATTGGCGCCTAACTATGGTCATTGTTGTGTTCAACATTCTACAGGTTCGTATTTTTTTTAATCATAGGAGGCAAACGAACAGGCGGGTCACCTGACGTTAGGTGATCACCGCCGTCCATAGGGGGGCAACACCAGGAGAGTCGCAAGTGCGTTACCAGCCTGTGTTTGGAGGGAAAGCGGGAGAGAGGAGAGTGGAGGATAAGGGAGGTGGGTCTCCGGCGTTCTTACTGCCCGAGCAATGCAAGCAATGTTACTTCACGTCAGTTTTCTGTGAGAAGGTGGCACTACCCCGGGTGATCCGACCCGTGTATACTGAAATCAACAATAGCTTTAGCGTGGTTTTACCACCATCAAAATATACATAATAAACCCACCTTATATTTATAAAAAAAAACCCTTATCCAGGAGAGTCTTCATTTAGTAGTGAAAAAGTTGTAAGAGTAGTGGATTCTATCAATCACATCTACTATAATGTGTATGTCATTAGCAACCTATTCTCAAAGAATCTGTTTGGAAATATAAAAAAAAAAAAACAAATTCCTATGCGAACACGATTACGTAAAATATCCTAAGACAAACAGCACCATATGTGTACATTGAGATCAAATGAGTTGACCTAATTTGACAAAACTTTCACCGAATATAATGATAACATTAACCTAAATACCAACTATGGAGAGTGAATGTTTTCCGATAATTAAAGAACTAGGTGGTAGAGTCACGTTGATGCTATAACTGGTTTCAGCATGAATGGGTCGGCTCGTCCGGGGTAGTACCATCATCGCACAGAAAACCGCCGTGAAGTAACAGTGCTTGCATTGTAGCGTTTCGTTCGGTCAGTGAGAGCGCCGGAGGCACACCTCCCTCCCCCTCCCTTGCCTCTCTTCCCCACTAACCCACCAACACAGGTTGGCAACGCACTTGCGACTCCTCTGGTGTTACTGGTGTCTATGGACAGTGATGATCACTTAACATCAGGTGACCCACGTGTTCGTTTGCCTCCTATGATACGAATATTCAAACTGGTTGACAATTTTTATTCTATACGATTTCAAATAACAATAGTTTCAATAATAATGTTATTACCCGGAAAAATCAAGTGTCATACAGGATATCTCATTCGTTTAGTTCGAACAGTTATAAAATTACAGTTTATTCATAAACATAGATACGTCGAATTACTCGGAATACTTACAATCTATAACTTCAACGGGTGATATATTTATATAGTTTATCGTATTCAGTTCGTGTTAACATTCTTTCGAAGATAAAAATAGAATGAGTAATACTCTAATTTATCTACGTTTTTAGTATTCGTTTAAATCCACTTTACTAGAAGTGTATACATGTCTGCGTACTGTTGTATTATACTATTGTAAAATAACTTTTAAATACAATGTTATAGGAGGCCGTGTCAATATGGACAAGAAGATAGCACATTGATACTATTGAGAGAACCGACTCTAACTGTCAGAACAAATGGATTATCAGCTTAGGATGATAAGCAGTAGTCTAAAATAATGTAAGCCTGACAGGAGAACTAAATAAAAGAGTATATGAAAAAAAAAATTATATGCAAAAAAGGGCCGTGTAATTCCACGTATGTTCAAACAGTACGTAAACAAAGAGCCATCCTTTTCTAATCAAAAATACTATACCATCGTGTTACACCACATCTTCACAGAAATCTTAAGCATTTCCTCTAGAGTAATACCATAGAATGACGAGCGATAGACGATAATCCCTCACAAATCAATTCTATCATGCCATCCTGACCATATCTCTTGACATAACCCAGAGCTTGAAGTCATAAATATGGAAAACACTAATCGGGAGACTTTCACAGCTTCATACAACAGCAAAGATAAGGCGTAACTTATTACTTTGTGCCGACATTAAATTTATCGCAAAACCATGGCTTCGAAGTTCAGGGCAAGTAGTTGGGTTGTGAAAGAGATTTGAAACTATTTCGTTGAGACGCGATATCTAAGTACCCTTTTACTACTGAGTGAACATCGTCGGTTCAGCTATTTTCCAGTCTTAACTTCTACTATGAATGTATAAATTAACCAAAGCCTAAGATGACCGAAAAAAAAAAACAAATTCTGTTTGCTCTGACGCGAATCCAACTTTCGTGTAGGCAGATTACGACATCAAATAACATTGTAGCAGTTTTAAAATACCTCTATTTTTAAATCATCATTAATTGAAAATATTTATTGTGTAAGGTATAAGTAATAGCATAAATTAGAAACAAGTTGTATCGAAACTTTCGCAATAATTGCCTCAAATTAAATCAAACTAATTGTACCTCGTGATATTGTGTCGTTTGAAGTAATTGCTTCGGAAACCACTATAAATTCAAGGTTCTAGAATGATCGAAACGCGCCGACGAACCATGTACGGATATTTGTTAAGATTTTTGTAGCCCTTTAACGCGTTACGCGTAGGTTTACTTAGTATAAAACTAGCTTATACCCGCCCGCTTCAATGAGCATAAAATGAACTTTAATTTTTTAAAAATGGCAAACGGTCAATGGAATTCAAAAGTAAGAATGCCTAGATACATCTACGAAAAATTCCACACCGAATGGTCATAGGCGACTTAATTTACCATACGCACACTAGAAGCATGAGTTTATGATCATATTATAAAATACATTTTTTACGTCAAAAATGTATTGAAGAATTAAAAATAAATCAAATTGGTATTTCATATTACAGTAAATTAGAACACTACAACAATCTAGAGCTTTCTATGATGAATGGAGAAGAGATTGATACCTAGCCATCACCAGTAGCTGTGTTCAGGTAACTATTTTCAGCTAGTTCTCTTTATATTTTTTAACATTGATTATCTTTGTCTATGTTTGATGCTAGGTCAAAATAGAATAAAAGAAATATAAACTTTATCGGCGTTATTACAAAAAAGTTAAATACGTATCGAATGCTTGCTTTAAAAAGGTTATGTTTTAAATCCGTGCTCGCTGAATGTTCGCCATCTTGCTCTTTTGTCTCTTTGGTTAGGTTAGGTTAGGTTAGGTTAGATTTGCGAAAAACAGTTAACGCGAACTTGCCTCGGGCGAGAGCGGTGCATTCAATACGAAACCTTTGTAAAGCACGTATTCAATACGTATTTAACTTTTTTTATAAATAGCACCGTGACAGTCTAGTCAGTCAGATCTTTAGGAATAAATTCTAAAATAAACCAGGTGTATATAAAATAAATTGTAGCACTCACTTGACAGATAAGGAAAAATCCCCAGGGCTCGATTCACTGATCCTGATCAAGAAGCCTCCTTCGGGTTTATTAGCTAAAAGTTTTTCTGCATCAGCTCGCGTGATCCTTCCATAATACCAACTGAAAACATACAACAATATCATTTCTCAGGTCATTGGTTAAAGAATTTTTTTTTTCGAAATGATAATGCTATTGACCTGGAAAGGTCTTTACAGCTTCACCAAACTATGTTAAAGACATCATTCCAATGTATTGTACAGATAACAAATGACATTGACAATTTATACAATATTATTTTTAGCATAAAAGTGAATTGATAAATAATGATTATTAATAACAAAATACATAAGTTATTAACATAAAGAAGACAATTTTAAATGGTTTTCAAGTATTAAGAAAACTAGAAAATGCACATGAAAAACGTATCAAATTTTAAGTTATTTCATATATTACTACTACATACTAATATTATAAAGCTGGAAGGTTTGTTTGTTTGGTAGAATATGCAATCTCAGGAACTACTGGTTCGATTTGAAAAATTCTTTCAGTATTAGATAGCTTATTTATCCAGGAAGACTATAACTATATCATCACGGTAAGACCAATACAAGAGTAGCACCAATGAAGAATGTTTCACAAAAAGTGTTCTTTCCTATTGAGAGCTTTCCTGCATGTTAGCATTAGACCAAAGAAACTATTCCATGTGGACGAATTCGCAGTCAGAAGCTAGTATATACACATATATAATATGCTTTAACAAGTTATTCTAAGATCAGTTATAATAACTGAAAATTTAAATTTAGACTGAGTTGTATTGATTAATTATTTAAATCTTTATTAATACATACTAAACACAGATTATGTGAAATTTAAGGTGGTAAAGTAAGGAGGTGGTAGAAATGAGTAATATATATAATAACACAGCATATTTTTAGTAATCTTTGTGACTTTTATGCAAAAATGACAGCAAAAAAATCTACCTACATTGACTGCAAACTGATACAATTAAAATTTATCTACTTCTTATCAAATGCCAAATTATAGGTTTGCCCCTACCTTACATATGTAACAGATCACTGTTACATGACTCAACTGATATGAATTCTCATTTACGAGATGGATGATGTATAGAATTCAACTGAAAAAGTATCTATACACATTTTTATGCAAATGTTCAAGGACCTGTACAAATATTATGAAAAGAAAAAACTGTTTCACAATTATCCAATACGATGGAAACTGGTTAAAACATATAAGTTGTCATAAATCACTTTACATATTGTTCATGTACAGTTGTATGAAACATTATTTCAAGTATGTCTTTTTTTATTTCATGTGTAACATATTTAAATACAAAATATATTTAATTTAGATCTAGACTTCTTCATATTCTAACAAGTACTAGCAAAACAAGGCAGTGCTTATACTTTGGTAATTAGGTTAAGATTAAGCAGTTTCATTGTTAACAAAAAGCACCTTAATTGACCTTGCAGAAATACAATCTACCATAGGATATTTTTTTTTTACGAAATGAAAGAGCTGTTGTCCTGGAAATGTCTTACAGCTTCACCGAACCACAACTACCATAGGATAAATTGTTACATTAAATGAGAAGTTTCATAAATACATAATATGCTCACTCATAAAATATACATTCACACATACACAGATATGTCTTATTATCAACACAATTAAATATCAAGCTAAAAACTATAAGAAAGAAACCTTCATGCTTTAACTATACTTTAATTTATATAATTAAGTATAAGAACACATTTAATTCTCATGTTTATAGTCAAAAGTAAAAACAAGTTAAAACACCACCATCTTATTGTGTTCATTATTCTAATTACTCCCATTATTAAGAATATCAAAGATTAATCCAGATATTGTGTTTTACCGATCATACATATGACAATAATGATATCTTGCATCTATATAATTAATTAGTAATATTTGCATGTATTGTAAATAAATATAATGTTTTTTTAAAGGCAACTATTACTGCTTTCACCTATATATGATTCATTTATTATTCATGAATTTGAGTCTACACATTTAAATAGGCCTGAATCATCAGCAAATTTACTTTGTAATAACTCTAATGATGTAAACATTAATATATTACATTACTATATATCCAGTTCCACTGTTTTGAAAAACAATATGGTCATTTGAGTATTTACTACAAATTTTTAATGTTAAAAACACAATTTATCAAGAAAAATATTGTTTGAAATTAGTTTATTTCTTAACTCATACAGCATTAATAAATATTTTAGGTCAAGAATTCGTTTTTGTATATTTAGTTAACAAGGCTGAGTTTATACAAACATTTTTAAAATACATTTCCTAGTTTTTTTAAATTGTATTTATAAATATCACAAAAAAATATTACAACACTTCTTACTTTATTACAAGGGACTCTTGTATTGTCTTCAATACAAGAGACATGTTCACACATATTAAACACAATATACATTACCCAGCTAAAAATCGTCAGATGTATTTTAGTCATTTTAGTCTTTGCACTAAAAATTGTAAACATTCTCATGTTAGTAAGAGTTTATTTCAAATGTATGAATGTGTTAAGAATAACAATTGAAATGCATATTGAGATTACTTTTTACATTTTAAGATTAGTATTTTCAATATCCCCAGTAATAAAGAACCATGGAATTTGTTTAAAGTTTCCTTTAACCATCGATTTTAAACTTGTTCAAACAATTAAGATTTATGTGATAGTGCAACTGGTTCTTCTCGTCCTAAACCTAGTATGTATACTGTAGATAATTATAAGTGTAATAAACACGGAAAAAAGGTATAATGGTATACTATAACCTCCACTGCAATGTAGTACTCACCTGTGACTTTTCATTTGAATATAATTACTAGGTATAAGTCCTTCTTTTCCGTCTAACTCGGCTCTGTACCAATTCATATCGTCCTCCATATTTAGTATCTGCAATTGATATCAAAAATTCTAGAAAAAGCCTACCCTATTTTAAAATTATATGTATTTTAAAGAAATTAAAACAATAAATTTTACCTTTAGAACTTGGTTTTTCCTAAAACTGAGCTCATCATCAGCAGTTGCGGTAAAATCATGTTTTGCTATAGCCTCCATGATCAAATTATACACTTCACTGAAATGTCACCGAATACTAAAATAACTCGCAAAGTATACAAACTATAGGGACCGGTTCAGGTCAGATGCGTGTGATAATCATAATGCATGTATTGTTCCACAAAATAATTTATAAAAACTGTGTCTCAATTCAATTTTATAGAAAAATTATTCGATTTTCAACTACACATCACTCTCACCACCAGTCACAAAAAGTAAAATTAGAGTTGCCAATAGCAAAATTTATAATTATATTTTTGAGTGGCAATGTACGTAGAAAAGATGACATTTCAACACATTTTATCAACAATAACAATAAATTAAATCTGTGATGTTTAGGACTGTTACCAAATAAAATTAGAAAAATCTTGTAAAAAAATATAAATGTTGTTGGTAAATCAAATATAAAGTCGTTAAATACTATATTTATTTACAAAGCATGAATATGCTTAATATTGCTATATTATTATAACAGCTTGTAAATCGTAAGAAATATAAAATTCTGTTAAATAAAAAATTAAAGGCTTTAAATACATTAAATTATCCTTTTATGAACTGTTAATCTAATAGAAACATATGGAACTACTGATTGATACTTCCCAATATATTATTGTATATAATCTCTGTGGTATTCGTAACACAATACCTATCCCTCCTTGGTGATATATCTATGCTGATATGTTGTTATTTTATATTATTGTACGTTGTTACACTGAATATTTGGAAGTTAAATTTATAACGTGCATTTATCACACTTAACATCGGTGAATTTGCATACATATGCAGAGGCCATACCGAAAAAAAAAGATTTGGCAGCACTGTTGTAGGTTTTGACGTTGACGTTGGTTTTGATATTGACACTAGGGTTCTTTTTATTTTAAATTCTAATTTTCGATATTTCGATAAAGAAATCAATAAACGACCTTATTAAATAATTAAATGACAATCAGCTTAACGTTGAATTTCAGTTTTTAATCCAGTATATTTGTACAATTTATACCATCAATGTTTTAAAATGTTTCATTACAGTTCTAAGGGCCACTTGCAAAAAATATTGTTTTATCTTAATAAGATAATTACGTCTACTAAATACTCTTCAGTCCTCCAGACATCGAAATGATATTTCACCTGTCAGACTAGTATACCACCATTACATAAAAAACTTGGTAACTGATACATTCGGTTTACTAGTTTGACAGGTGGAATATTATTTTGATGTCTGCAGGTTCGAATCCCGGTGGGTACCAATGAATTTTTCTAAATTGGTATACATTTATTCATTTCAATTGGTAGCACTATTACCTAACGGTTAATAAATGTTCTTGTAGTACTACTATATGGGAAAAATATACAACTGTAGTTTTCTCAGAGTTTAAAATCGCCAATACGTTGTGGGCTGATGTGGTGATTATGCTCATACATTCTTTCAGGAAGAGGCTTATGGTCATGCTGTGGGCCTCTTACAAACTGATGATGATGACAGTTTTCAGTAAGTTTTTAAAAACACTTGTTACTTTATATGTTCAGCTGTTTCACTACTAAGATTATTATTACCAACCTGCTCCAAATTCTGGTATCTCGGGTCATTGTTCCTGTAGCGTAGACAATAACGGGAGCAATAGGATAAAGGATGTACGAAATAGCGAAATATGTTTAGAGTATCATGCGATCCACGACTGCTCTTAAAGGGAAGGTGTATAAAGCTATTATGAAACCAGACACACTGTATGTATCTGAGGGCTGAGATACGAAAGAAGCGGATGAAAGAACTGTACGTGGCAGAGATGCGATTGTTAGGACGTGTGATATAACTAGAATTGACTGAATAAAGATGTATCAGATAAAGTCTGAAAATATCACTAGTGACAGAAATTGAGGAGTAATAAGTTAGCACGATACAGGCATGTCACAAAGATAGATGAAAGGCGTATAACTAGAATAGTTTTAATTAGTATGAGTGGATAGATACAAGAGTAGAAGAACCCGAAAAAGATATGGATAAAGAGTGTTTTTTTTTCGAACTATGCTATTGGCTTTGCAAGGCTTTTACAGCTTCACGGGACTACAAATAAAGTGTGTGAAAATGACATGTGTATAAAAGGTGTGTATTCTGAGATGATATCTGATAGAGGAGAATGGAAAAGAAAAACATAATTTATTGACTCTACCTAGGTGGGATAAGGATAAGTAGATGATGATGTATCTAATAAATAATATCGGCCACCGATATTCAAATTATACTAGCAAACTAACAATATATCACCCAGAGAATATTAGTAATTTATATCAATATTTAACTATAGAAAAATCGTTATCGATTTATCGATATTTCATCAACTCATGCACTAACTGAGACTGACAGTTCTTTTGGTTCTTTTCTAAGTCCGCTTGCCTCCCAGTGGCATTATACGCGTAAGTAATTTTGAAATCTTATATTTGTCTACGAATCGTTTAATTTTTCTGTTACTACATAATTGAAACATGAAGTATGTTATACATTTACAGCATTAAATCCAGTATTTATTATTCAGAACGTGACCATACTAATTTCTTATGTGTTGATTTTAGGTTTAGTCGTAACTCATACAAACGCAACGATGTCGGGAGGATTAGACTTGCTTGCACTCAGCGAGGAAGATGTAACCAAGATGCTTGCGGCGACCACCCATTTGGGTTCGGAGAATGTCAATTTCCAGGTAATTACCGTTTTAAAAACATAACCTTAAAACAAGCATGAATTAACTTGTGATGATAAGAGAATCCGTTCCATACTAAGTCTGATCATATTGACGATCAATTCTCCCAACTGATCCCTTTAACATATTAGAGTGTATTTAGCTTGTTATTTTAAGATAATTTGAGCTAAATGTTGATTGCAGATGGAGACGTATGTATATAAACGCCGTGGAGATGGTACTCATGTAATCAACCTTCGTCGTACATGGGAGAAGCTAGTACTCGCCGCTCGCGCTGTAGTTGCTGTAGAGGATCCAGCTGATGTATTCGTTATCTCATCACGTCCATTTGGTCAACGCGCTGTACTTAAGTTCGCTGCCCATACTGGTGCTACACCAATTGCCGGACGTTTCACTCCTGGTGCCTTCACTAACCAGGTAATTTAATAATCGGAATATATTTGATACCTAATTAGATAGTATATAACTAAGTCCCCTACCATGTCTGTCTATCTGTCTGTCTGTTTGCAATATACTCAATAACTTGTGAATGGATTTTAATGCCGTTTTCACCAGTAGATAGGGTGATCCATGAGGAATGTTTAGGTATATAATTTATCTATTTTTTTTTTTTATATCAGGGTGGGACAGTTCACCGGTCCCACTAAAGTAAATGTAGTTATGTTCATTTGTTATTGTTTGAGTTTTTAAATCATTTATAACTTTCTTAATAATTTTAGTTGTTTCTTTAACAAGCACAATATTAGTCGATTTCATTTTTTATATTATTACCAAATAGAAATTATCTAGTCCTTTGCTAGTACATGCAACGTTAGATGACCCTAAAGAATATATTCATAACATTGATGTTATCGAAAAAAAAACATTGATGTGTAGACGTTATCAACATCAAAACATCAATGTTTTCAGCTAAACATTGATGTTTCTTCAACATCGATGAATATTGGTCATCCCTAATTATGCCTGCTGGTAATCTATGTATAATCCAAGTATAACTGCTATCACTGATAGGTCAGCAATCCATCACCAAATGAGACTACCATGAGACAAGCCCCTTGAAATCTTGAAACAAACAAAAGAACATCACTATTATGACCATCAAATGGTGATTTTGCTTTCAACAACTTCATTTGGTTGCTGTATATACACAGGCCTGACATATACAAGTTTGCCACAAAAGTGTGTGTTATGTTTTATATATATTGTTACAATACAGTCTGACACAGTTACCCACAATACAATCTGACAGAGTTACCCACATGACGAAAATAAGACAAAAAACCGAATTGAGTGTGAATACAGAACAATGAGAAAAATATGATGATAAACAACTAAGGAACCACTGAATGCATAACATGCGATCTTTGATTACACACTATTCTGACTTTTATACTTTCATTTATCAGATGATTTTAGTTTATATTTTGTTAGTGAAAACTGTTATTTTCTTAACAGATCCAAGCTGCATTCCGTGAACCAAGGCTGCTGATTGTTCTGGACCCTGCTCAGGATCATCAACCAATCACGGAGGCTTCATATGTGAACATTCCAGTCATTGCTTTGTGTAACACTGACTCGCCTCTCAGATTCGTTGACATTGCTATTCCATGTAACACCAAGGTATGTTTATATGGTCATATTTAAATGGTAACTTTGATTGTTTACAAGATTAAGTTTTGTATAATTCCTAATTAAAGTTTTTCTTCTATTAAAGAAGTTAGTGATTACTTGATAATGTGATTTTAAAGTTAAAATGTATGATAAAGTTAACTGGAAATATTCATAAATGTTGGACATATCCAATCTTTATGAATAAAGTATCCATCATATTTTTAGAGTTTTATTGAATGCCAGCAGTTACAATGTTGGACTTATTATGGTAGGTGGCAGAACCACGATGACACTATTACTGGTTTCAGCATGAATGGGTTGGTTCGCCTGGGGTAGTTCCAACCTCTCATAGAAAACCGATGTGAAGTAGCAGTCCTTTCATTGCTGCGTTTCGTTCGGTCAGTGAGAGCGCCGGCGAACCACCTTCCCCTCCCCATCCCCGTCTCTCATCTCCTTCCTCCCCTCAAACACAGGTTGGCAATGCACTTTCAACTCCCCAGGTGCTGCTAGTGTCAAAGGACGGTGATCACTTAACATCAGGTGATCTGTCTGTTTGCTTGTTTCCTATGACACAAAAAATTATAATTATAAAGTAGCTTTTATTTATTCTGCCTATGACTTTATGTGGAATAGTTTCTTTGGGCTAATGTTAACATGCAATAAAAACTTTCAAAAGGACAAAAGAGATTTAGAAACATTGTTTATTGTTGCTTCGCTCTTAATAAGATATTTAATACTGCAATTTTTTTTTAAATCAGAACTGTAATTTCTGAGATTAGTGCATTCAATCAAACATACAAACAAACTCTCCCAGTCTTATTACAAAAAAGTTAAATACATATTATATAATTGCTTTAAAAAGGTTTCATACTAAATGCACTGCGCTCACTCGAGGCAAGTTCGATGTATCCTTTTTCGCAAATCTAACGTAACCTAAGCAAAGCGAGACGTAAGATCAAGATGACAAACATTCAACGAGCGTGGTGCATCTAAAACGTTACCTTTTTAAAGCAAGTATTCTTTTTTTTTTTTTTTTATTTGGTCTTTGGCCTCTGTGGAAAAATCCACAATTCTGCCAGTGTCATGTACGTTTTGAACTATAATGGTAATTAACTGCTAATTAATAATAATTTAACAAAAGAAGATAAGAAGTTGATTTTAACCACCACCATTTATGTGCAACATGTAACAAAAAGACAATACACCCTTGAGGTTAGTAAATTTCTAAACATCTAGGTTAGTAAGTATATACCTTATATATGTACAATATATCTCTAATACAGGAAACTATGGTACAATGTTTAATTATAGCTTAATCCTATACACGCTAATATATTTGCACAAAAGGGAAATAAAAGGGGTAAAGGAGAGGGAGAGAAGAAATTGCATATGGGTGGGACGGGATATCTCCTGGGGGAGTATGTCATAAAGTGACACACTCCGCTTTGGGCAATTAAAAAAAATATGGTCCAAGTCTCCTTCGTCCAAACCACATTCACATAGCGAGTGATCCCGGACTCTAATTTTTGCCAGATGGACAGGCGTGCAGGCATGGTTTAAACGAATACGACAGATGACCGATATCGTACTCTTGTCTACGTTCCGAAATAAGGAAAACCAGGGTTTACTAGGGATGGTAGGTTGAATATACCCATAAAATTTTGCCTTAACCTTGTATGATGTCTTCCACTGAACATTCCAAGCTTTAAACAACTGGTGTTTCATGTTTGTGCATAGATCCCCTGGAATGATCTTAAAATGATCTAGGGAACCTATGTTGCCAGCTTGTTTAGCACAGGAGTCTGCGGTTTCATTGCCTGGAATGCCCGAGTGACCCGGAATCCAAGCCAAGACGATTTCTAAGTTTTGCTGTTTACAAATATACAGGGATTCTTTGATTTTCCAAATTATTGGGGATCTGTATTTGGATTTGAAAGGATTAGCCAGTATGGCTTGCAAGCAACTTTTTGAGTCAGTGAAAATGATAGACTTTTTGATACTATGGGAAATTACAAAATTTATAGATTCTAAGATTGCGATGGACTCACCAGTAAACACTGTTGAAACTGAAGGGCACTTGAAACTAAGAATGATTTTAAAAAAGGGTATCCACACGGCTGCTCCCACATTTTTATCTTGGGCCAGTTTGGATGCATCAGAGTAGATAGCTAGCCAGTCCGAAAATTGTGAAGCAAGCTTGTCTTTTAAAATTCTGTTAGCATTTACTAGGTCATTTTGAATGCCCAGATCTAGGATTATATTAGGTTGATACAGCAAAGCTTCATAAGGAAGCGAGAAAATAATCTTACATGGAAACTGCAGGATGGGAATAGTTAGCCGGAAAATTTTGATGTAACTGCATAGAAGACAAGGCAAATCGAATAAGGAGTTGTAACCCTCGTTTTCAACTATGCACGCTAGATGTCTTAGCTTCTGTAGAAGAGGGTGTTCGGAGTTTTGGAAGAGTTTACATAGGAACTTGTCCGAAAGGAATTGCCTGCGTAGGTATAAAGGGGGGTCCACACAGTCCACTTGCATCGCGTCGATGGGTGAGGATTTCATGGCCCCTAAGATAATGCGAAGGCATTTTGATTGTATTTTTGAGAGTTTCTCAGAGACTCCTTTATTAGTGGGATCTAAAATAAATGCTCCGTAATCTAGATGGCTACGTATGATGGCATTGTAAAGCATTTTTTGGGCAAAAGGGTGAGCTCCCCACCACGCTCCAGATAACGACCGCATGATATTGATGTTCTTCTCACATTTGCCAGAGATATAATCCCCATGCGGAGACCCAGTCATTTTAGCATCTAGCCAAATACCTAGAAATTTAATCTTCGTTGCCTGGGGAATTTCTTCTTCACCCACTCTGATATGGACTACAGGGATATTTCTCCGTTTGGAGAACACGACCGCTGCACACTTGGGGACTGACAAAGAGAGACCATGTTCCAGTAACCATGGCGAAAGGTACTGAAGGGCAGAGTTTAATCTGGATGCAGCATTACTCGGTTCCGATACTGTAGTGTAAAGAACGAGGTCGTCGGCGTATTGTAATATGGAACAGAACGGGTTCACAACTTGGTCTATGTCATGGGTGTAAAGACTATACAGCAGCGGACTGAGTACAGAGCCTTGGGGTAAACCCTTCCACACAGTGCGAGGAGAAGAGAAGAACCCTTGATATTTTATGATGACCTTTCTCTCCATCAGGATGTTGCATATAAAGAAAGCTAGCTTAACCGGGATCCTCAGCTGAACTAGCTTATTCCTGAGGACGGGAAGCATAACGTTGTCATATGCAGACGCGATGTCTAGGAAAACTCCCACCAAATACTCTTTCTTCCTAAATGCGACATGCACGTCAGTCGTGAAGATCCCAAGACTATCAAGTGTGCTGCTGTCTCGTCTAAATGCGAATTGAGATTTGGATATTAAATTGTTGTTCTCCGCGAACCATTCCAAACGGAGTTTAATCATGCGCTCCACTATTTTAACCAAGGCTGATGAGAGGGCGATAGGCCTACGACTTTTAGGGTCGGTTGGATTTTGACCAGGTTTGAGAATAGGGATGATTACATGTGTTTTCCAAGGATCTGGGATTTGTTGGGAAGCAAGTATTCAATAGCTATTTAACTTTTTTGTAATAACACCATCCGGGCTTATAATAATAGTATATATATTTATTTTTTTCTCGAACTAATTGATCTAGTTAGGTCTTAACAGCTTCACGTGACTACAATAATAGTATAGATTTACAGCTCTTGGGTGTTTATTTAATATTAATGTATCATGTATATATATAATCACGTACATATATATCATATATGTCTCAATATCAATTTATTAGATATATATTATAGAAATACAAAACCAAATGTTTTTTAGTATTGTTATGATAAACATTTTCTTAAATGTTCTATTCTTCCAGTCATCTCACTCCATCGGTCTTATGTGGTGGTTGCTTGCTCGTGAAGTATTGAGACTCCGCGGTGTCCTCAGCCGTGAACAACGCTGGGACGTTGTTGTTGACTTGTTCTTCTATCGTGACCCTGAAGAGAGTGAGAAGGAAGAGCAACAGGCTAAGGAACAGGTAAGTGTGTAATTTAAATTCATTTATTGGATTTAAATATGAACAATTATTTTTGTGATTGTAAACAAGTAGACTGCGTTGTCACTGTGCTAAATACTTGTAATATGGATTAGATTAATTTACCCTTAAATACTATTATATACCTGTGATTTTGTCTTAGTTATCTTTATAATATATTTTATGTAGAGAAAAAAAAAACATAAAAATTGAAAACTTCAAAGAATAAAAAAAAAACATTGGTTACTAAATTGCTTTGTAAATCATGTTAACTGTTTACTTCCCCTCTTTGCCATATTGCACACAATACCTCTTTCTCAGTTTCTTCAATGCAAGCAAATGCAGTGCTTATAATAGTCATGGCTATATACTGAAGATTTTATAATTGAAGATATAGTGATCATTTTTGTAACATAAGAATTAAGCTTTAACAAAATAATATGATAAATCTTTGATTGAAATCTATTTAGTAATTTTTGTGTAATGCATGCACAAAACAAAACTCTATCATGATATTATTGTAGAAGATTTTTGAACTATTTTATGGTTTATATTTCTTTCTTTTGTATTTACAACTTCATTTATTAATTAAAATTATATGATATACAGGCTGTTGTTGCGCCTAAAGTTGATGTGCCACCACCACCGGTACACGAGGAATGGACGGAAAATGTTGAACCCGTTGCATCTTGGGCTGAAGATGCAGCACCAGCACCCACTGCTGCTCCTGCTACATTCGGTGCGCCCCCAGCACAAGAAGACTGGGCTAGTCAGGTAATAAATTCGCAAATTCTATATACCAGGTAAAACACATAAAAAAACAATTGGACCGGATTGGTACAAATGGCACAATTAGATGGCCTTTTAGATTTATTTTTGTGAGGATATGTGAAAAATAAAATTTATATTGAATCTTATGCGAGTGCAATTGAGTTGAGACACGAGGTACTGAATACGATTTATAATATTCACCTCGACATGATGTTAAAGGTTACTAGAAATGAATTTGTTAAAAATATAAATAATTAAAATAATTTAATATTTCATGGTTTTCCTTTCATTAAATTTACCAAGTATGTTAGAGAGATTACATCCATGTGACTGACCGTAACAATCGATGTAATAAAATTACAGGGTGAAATTTATACAATTTTAGTCTGTTCAATTGCCGGGTGAAGTAAGAAAATTTTTGAAAATATTTGAATGGAGTTTTATTTCTGTTCAAAAATAAAGAAATGTTTCTTTAGAGTACAATTTGCTCTCTATTATTTAGAGTACTTTCCCTCCCAGTGGCATTAAAAAATTCCATCCCCTGTATACTCCAATAAATTAACACGTTGAGCTGACTTCCGTGGGAGCCACGTGACTGGTGGGCGGTCAATATTGAAAGTATAATTATAATGTAGTATAATTAATAAAAATAAAAATAGTATAGTATAATTATAGTAAATATAAAGATACTCATCAATCGTAATAATTGCCTACACTACCATGTGGAGTACCGTAACCCCACCACGAAACATGATTCAAACATAATTTCATAATTTAATGAAAAGTTCATGTTAGTGCCTCAGACAAACCATGGAAAATCTGTCTGACACTGAACATTAACGGTGTTAGTACAAAAAAGTTAAACACGTGTTGAACGCTTGCTTAAAAGGTTACGTTTTAGATGCACCGCGCTCACGGAATGTTTCGCCATCTTGCTTATCTGTTGTCTCGCTTTGGTTATATTAGGTTAGACTTGCCAAAAAAGGATAACGCGAACTTGCCTCGGGCGAGCGCGGTGCATTTAGTATGGAATATTTTTTAAACCAAGTATTTAACTTTTTTGTAATGACACTGTAAAAGTTTATCATATAAAAACCAGAGATGTAGCTCGTCTCATAAGGTCTCCTAGTATTGACTAAAAGGAACTTAATTGATCTATTCATATTGATAAAAATATGTATGCAAATATTGTTTTTGGTAAATTTTACTGATTTTAATGTTGATCTTATTAACCTATTGTGATTTTTATTTAAAGGTACAAGATGAATGGAGCTCAACTGCTGCACCTGCCCCTACAGCCGCTCCATCATGGGGAGGTTCTGCCCAAGACTGGAACGCCGCATAAATATTGTTTTCCTTGGTTAATATAATGTGAAAACTCACCTGTTTGTTTTATTTAATCTTGCACTATGTTTTCCTCACAGCTTCTTCGAGAATAGTATGTTCTCTATGAAATACATATGCTTTATCTGTAGGTACCTCTGATAATTTGTATGCAAAAGGTTCATAATTCGCTTTTATAATATTAGTAAAGAAGAAGGAAAGATTAAACAAAGTACATATTAATGTTTTTTATGTCACTTTGAATCAAAACTGATAGTGTAACTAAGTTTGATTTACATTCTTTTTATAATCACTTGAGTGATTTTATTACAAATTTCTTATAATAATGATGAAGTATCATGTAAGGCAAGATGTCCTTCAAAGGGTTGGTTCCGTAGTATTTATAGCCACTTTTTCATACATATGAAATCTATAAAGACAGGTGTATTCTTTATTTCCTTGGTTTGTTAAGATCCTTAACACTATGTTCTTGAGGATGATATTTATCTTTATTGGATAAAATTGTTTTGCTGGACCCTGCGTTTTGTATTCGTTGTGTATTAATTTTATCCACGTGTCGTTAACTAGTATTCCCTGTAAAAAGGTTTCAATCAACAATCTGAACAATACTTTTTTTTATATCATAAGAGGCAAACGAACAGGGGGGTCACCTGATGTTAAATGATCACCACCGTCCACAGACACTTGCAACATCAGTGGAGTCGCAAGTGCGTTGCCAGCCTGTGTTGAGGGATGGGGGGGGGGGGGGGAGAAGGGAAGAGGAGAGAGGATGGTGAGGAGAGGTGGGCCTCCGGCATTCTCACTGACTGAATGAAACGCAACAATGCAAGCATTGTTACTTCACGTCGGTCTTCTCTGAGAGGGTAGTACTAGCCCGGGCGAGCCGACCCATTCATATTAAGCCAGTAATAGCTTCAGCGTGGCTCTACCACCTACAAAACACTATCTAAACAAATACTATCCACAAAAACGCATCATAATTAAAAATTTCGTACTTGTGGATAACCACAAAAATATGTATATTCTTATTAAAATGCACACGTATCTCGAATTACAAGAGAGGTGCGAAAACATCGAGTTATAAAGGTTTCGACTTAACGAGTTGTCCTTAAAGTTTCGATTTGTAATTTAAATAGTGAGCTCATTTTAATAGACAACCCAGCCAAAATATATTGTACTTAACTGAATTAAAAAAATGATTTTGAATATATACTCGATGGACGTAGGAATTTTGTAAAAGGATTCTTAGGTTATGTATGATCAATGATATTACAAATATATGTAATGTCATTGGACATAATGTCTATAACAAAACTTATTTCTTCAGACAGTTTGTACAAATTGTCGACGTTATTCTTAAAGTAGATACCCTGTTTTTTCTTCAACATTCAACCAAAATTAGGCGTAATTGGTTTAAAATCATAGTTATAGGTAATAGAATCATACATGTATGTCTGAGATACGGAAGTCAAATATAAGTTTTTCACATACAGAGGTAAATATATATACTGAAGTACCGGGCCATGTAACAAAATACTTCGACTTGTCTATGCCTTAGATTTCTAGTATTTGTGTTTAAAAGAAAGGTTTTATTTCGAGTTGTAGTGTACCCAGTCTGCCTCTATAGGTAGTAGCCCGGCGCGGCGGCCCCCTTCTGCCGGGCGGACCGTTGGGGCGGTTCTACAAGGTGACTAGCAAGTCCGATCCATTGTCAGCCCAACAATAACGGTCTGTCGGTACACCGTGCGGCTTTAGTCCGTGCGAATCGGACATAACCCGTGCTCTCTCCCCCGGGAGGGTGGTGTATCCATAATGGATTTCCCCACGTAAAAAAGAAAAAAAGGTGGTAGAGCTACGCTGGAGTTATAACTGGTTTCAGCATGAGTGGGTCGGCTTGGCCGGGGTAGTGCTACCCTCTTACAGAAAACCAATGTGAAGTATCAGTGCTTGCATTGGCCTACCTTCCCTCACTCCCTTCTCTCCTCCCCTCCTCCTGCCCCTTCCTCACCAACACAAGCTGACAACGCATATGGGACTCCTCTGGTGTTACTGGTGTCTATGGACGGTGATGATCACTTAACATCAGGTGACTGACCTGCTCGTTTGCCTTGTATGATATAAAAAAATATTTTTATTAATTATACTTACATAAATTTCAAAATTATTTGGTGCGCTTTTAGTCGTGTCTGGTCGTATATGTTCAATACTGACATAAGAAACCGACTGTATATGTGGTAACTGAATCATTATTTCTCCGCGGTTTCCACTGTGAATAATATATTTTATTCGTGCATTTTACGTGCAATGGAATATTGAGCAAATAGCGACTATTTGTTCAATATAACACTTATTATGCCATTCTCATAGTCTGGTGAAGCTCTTAAGGACCTTGCTGGGTCAATAGCGTAGTCTGTTCGAGAAAAAAAGCCACTTTCATAACCTAGTGTATCGATATAAACTTTTGTCTCTTTACGATAAATGCAGGTGTGCGAAGACATAGTTATGCGTGGCGAATAATCTAGCTTCGTAACGATATACTATACGACATACTATAACTAATCTCGTAGTTTTTTATACACAACAAATGAACTTGGGAACACAAATTTTGAGCTATTATAAGAACGACAGAAATATGTGCTTTTTCTTCTGCGACTTAATTTTGAGGTTAGTTTTTGGCTAGAAAAGTGGCCAATTATCAATTTCGATAAAGGCAAAGAATAATGCTCACTCAACAATGTAATTTAAATGATTACTCGAAATTAGCGTTTTATAGTTCCTTTGATGTGTGTAAAAACCAAGGTGTCAGTTACCATCATGTAGTTCGATAGTTCTTAATCCATGACGATATTTCCCCACATCTAAATTGATTAGGACCATAGACAAATATCCGTGGTGACACACGCAGGTATGGAAGGTAGCATTATGATAAATAAAAAAAAAAAATGTTTGTTTATAGGTGGTAATCTGTCGAAACAAACAAACAATAGTCTACTTAGACTAATACAAAACTGATGTAGTTTATGTTTTATGATCTCGGTGCACTACATCAGTCCAATTACGAAATGCTCACTGGAACGTGTCAATTTATGGTTTATCGTGAATTCTGTCCGGTCATGGCATGCTACGAGGTTGGTCAATTTGGGCTGTATAGTCTAACAGACGTATCCTATTAAGTTATATGAAGTATTTTCTTTTGGTATGTATCGTTAAGGCTACGGACATAGTATACCTCGGGTGTAGTGGCTCGATACATTTATTGTTAATTATTATTATTATATTGTAAAGAACATTTGAGAAGCCACGAAGCGGTTGTTACTTTATCTATGTTGTATTTGACTGATTACTATGAATGTTGGTTGACACCTAAATGTTTTCCTTAGGGATTGCTATCTATTTTGCTATAATTTGCTACTAGATAAAGCTGTAGTACATCAGCAACAGACCACCATGAAAATTGGTATAGGTAGACATTTTACCACCCAATATGTACACAATATATCTATTACAAAAATGATACTATCAACAAATATGGAACGCGTGAAAAGCTGCGGGCTATACAACAATAATATGTTAATATTTATTAATGGTTAATTGATACTTTATACAATAATTTGCAATGATTTTGCGGTGTAAATCATACCTAAATGACCAGCAATCGGAAGGAGTTGTTCTTCGTAAGGTGAATATTGTGTTTAATGGTGGAGCAGCTCTCCACAATGGCACAATGCCCCAAAGAGCGACTCGACCGCCAAACTCCTTCGTGTCTATGCCCTTTACAGCTGTTGCACCTTTTATATTTCGGTGTGTCATATTACTACTGTTGATGCCTGTTTAACAAATGATTGTTTTTGTCCCTCACCGGTTATTAACACGATTATAATAATGATGAACTCTGATCAAATAAAACTAGTACTCTCCTCGTCAATATTTTGACTGTTTTGAATATAGCCGTAAGTTTGGGCGCGCAATATAGTGAACAGTTTAACACAAAACAAAAAAGTATTATTGTAGGATCTAACATTTTCACTTATTTATCGTTAATTGGTTTCAATGTTATACATATAATATACTACGTATTTATACCCAATTTTGTATCCTGCGTATCTATATTCAGAGCGGTAAAAAGCTTGGACTGTAAATAAATATGTATGTAGTATATACGTATTTCACATAGATATCAAAGCCATTAATGGATTTGTCATTTATGTTCAAGTTATGCGTCGATACACGCGAATATTAATTTCACATTCAATCATTGAAAATTGGCATAATTAATTAATGTTTATTCAAACGCGGTGTTTCTGTTTGTACTCACCCGAAAAAGGGTTCGTCGATGAAGTCCTTAATTTTGATGGCGGATTTTTTTTTCTGTAAATATAATATTATCTTTATCGTTTTTAGTTTTTTTCTTTATCGTAAATATTGATTTTGTGTGGTTCCATGTCTATGGAAATACTTTGGGTTCTTCTATTAAATTTTATACGATTTTTATATTTGTGTAACTTTTCAAATTCTTTAATTATAACTAATGATAAAATATGTTAGTACATCTTTGTAGCACTGTAGAGTTAGTTATATAGAAGGAAATAAATAAATATTTATTAAACATAGAGAGCACACAACTTAACAAATATCTTGGCCCCACTCAGCATCGGCTCAAGCCTAGGTCCGTTCCCTCGGTGTGGAGGCCTTGAGTGCGATGCTCGCGCGATACAGTGACAGTAAATCTAACATCATTGCGACAACATTACACATATCACCTCCACACACGTGCACGCATACACGCTTACACATGAAAGTGGAAGGGTTTTGTTTCTTCCCTTATCGAACTGAAATAGTTTAAAAATCCGATACGAAATATAAATATATAGTTGTTGAAGTATATATGCTTGGTACACATATATTTTCCAGAAACTCATATGTGTATGAATAGTTAGCTTAGGTTAGCTCAAAAAGGTCGCGAATTACACGTATCAGGCCACGGCCCAAGCTGAGGTGTACCGTGCACCCTTGACCTAGTTGTCAAATAAAATCGTCTGAGTGCCCTAAGCGCTCGTCTTAGTAGTCCGGTGAATCTGTTAAGACCTTGCTAGGTCAATAGCGTAGTCAGTTTAAGGAAAAAAAACAAATATCTTAAGAAATTACACAAGAGAGAGGTCATAAAATAAGTGATGCATGGAATTAAATGGGCCTTTTTCTCACTAAAAAGCTGCAAGTTTAACACAAGAAGCATTACAGCGTTGACATTGTGACAAGTTGTCTTTTTAGGAACGCACGGTTACAGTATAATTACACATTAAATTTATCTATACATATAATATGAATGTAAATTAAATGTGTGTACTTTTTCGATGTTCGTGAAAAAGATTGTTACAGGTGTCTAGAAATAAATAATAAAGTACATATCAATGATTTTTAGAATATGTCTGTATGTATACACACGTCACTGCTAAAGTACTGGGTTTACAATAAAAAATTATAAAGCATATCCTCGAGAATAACTTAGTCTTTATTTCATTAAAGTCAGTCCACTCTACCAAAAGTTTCTGTGATTTGAATGACGGCTCGAGTTAAGTACGAGAGAAAGTATATAAGTAAATGGTCTTAATACATTCAGATGACTTTATAAATCATTGTTTAAACATAAGGATCCTCGCTGACGAAGTCGCGGGCATAGCTAGTATAGAAATAAAAATACCTTAAATATAAAAAATATAAAATATTTATACGACTTTGAAGTAGGGCATCTTTTTTATATAATATCCAAATTTCATCACTTATTTTATCATCATCCAAGACATAGAACATTTAATAGAGTGCCCGCGGCCGCTTAATCCGTCTCTGAACACTTAAATTCATAAATTCTCTACTTAGGATTATTTAAGAATTTATGAAACTTAATCTCAAGGGAAAGCGTTTATAAATTAAATATAAAGAATTCATAAAGATATCATAGTTTTGGGCGGCCATACAATGCGAAATACTTAGGTAAAATTAATTTATACTTATGTATTGTAATTGTGGTGAGGTTTGGTATCAAATTTTACTTGAGAAGGGCTTCTTACTGTTGAATTATATCGAACTTTCCACGACGTTACCTACGAGCCACTAAGACTTAGGCACATTCGTTATTAATT
Organism: Antheraea mylitta; assembly: GCA_014332785.1. NCBI lineage: Eukaryota > Metazoa > Arthropoda > Insecta > Lepidoptera > Saturniidae > Antheraea > Antheraea mylitta. Next base: position 6,019,634 of record JACEII010000009.1, read on the forward strand.
CATTACGAACATTTTATTAATAAAAAATTGATGTTTTTGGCAATATTCGGCGAATTTTTGCTAACAAATTTAGTTTCAGGACTAATAATGGCAGCTTTGAAAAGGCAATGTGCCTATACATTGTTCATAAATAACATCAATCTATGTGTGGTATATTGGTCACTAGCTGTTCTTTAATAAATAAACAAATTATATTATATATAGTTTGTTTTTCAATAAATGAAAATTAATGCATAATGACGTATTCGACTTAAGAACCCCGATAACGTTAAAACCTAAAACATTATGAATTACAATAGAAATTTGAGCACCGGACGATCAATAGTAAGTATTATAATAACTTACCTAAGTGCATTTTTTATTCTTGACAGTTTTGACGTAAGGTATACAATTCGTTGGCAACATTCTTCTACTGTCGATTCCTTACCTCCAACTGAAATATAAATTTTTAAAACAGCTGTCGATTTTATTCCGAATTTGAATATTATTCTATTTTCTCAGATAATCCTAAGTACCTGGGCGACCGAGCCTTGCTTGGTTCTTTAAAAAAATTAAAATAAACTGTTAGGTTTGCCTTATAAAATTAACCTTTATTTATAAAAAAATATATCTCTTCTCCTGTCACTCGGATTCGAATTGGGGTTACACGGATTTTCGAAACAACCGATTTCCATCTGAGCTATTTTTGCTTTAATTATATATTGCTATTATTTTTTCATTGCTTGAAAACTCAGTTAAAAAAGTTTTCTATTAATGAAATCTAGCTAGATCGATTTATCGTCCCCGAAACTATATACATACTAAGATTCACGAAAATAGATGACGACGTTTCCGAGATCCCGAATATATACAAATATAAAAATATACAAGAATTGCTCGTTTAAAGGTATTACATAGATAGATATAACACAATAGACCCGTTCAGTGTTATTACAAAAAGTACGTATTAAATACTTGCTTTAAAAAGGTTTCATACTAAACGCACCGCGCTCGCCCGAGGCAATTTCGCGTTATCCTTTTTTCGCAAGTCTAACTTAACCTAACCAAAGCGAGACAAAAGAGCAAAATAGCGATCATTCAGCGAGCGCGGTGCATTTAAAACGTAACCCTTTTAAAGCAAGTATTCAATACGTATTTGACTTTTTTGTAATAACACCGGTTGGGTATACAAATGTAGAATTAGGACGTTATCGACGAACATTTTGTCGGGTGAGTATAAACAGAAACACCGCATCATTGAATAAACATTAATTAATTATGCCAATTTTCATTGATTGAATGTGAAATTGATATTCGCTTTGATATCTATGTGAAATATGTATATACATACATATTTATCTACAGCCTTAACCCAACTTTTTACCGCTCTGAATATAGATACGCAGGATAAAAATATATAACGAAATAAAGTTTTATTCATAATAATTGTTTAGGTAGGTGTCACTCACGTAATGTCGTAAACTTGCCTCTTGAAATAACCTTGGTAATTAAGTCTGCTCTTGATATCTCGTTAGACATCGAGAGAGTAACTGAAACCAAGTCAATTAAAGCTTCACAAGTAATTATAAGTGAAATTGCTATCGTTTATTACATTACCCTCGATTATTATAACTTACTATACTGTAGAAATGTGTACATTTTCATGCTGCTGGAATTAGGACTTATAAATCCTTAGACGATATTGTAGGTTCTTATGTAATATGTTATGGAAATACATAGAATAGCTGCACTTATTTGGCTCATTCTTTTTCTTTATAACTGTTCGGCCAAGATATGAATAAAAGAAAATGTTTGAGAACTTGTATAAAAGAAAAAAAATTTGGGTCAAAAAATTTGTGAGAAAGAAAACAGGAGTTTCTTTCAAAAATATTGACATAAATTTTATCAATTTGTATTGATGTTCAGTTAACATTCCATTTAATGGCAGCAAAGTTTAAATAAAATACTTATTTATTACATGATAAATAAAACTTGAACAATAAAAAATTATGTCATGTAAAATTACAACTATAAAAAATGGCCACATATTTAAAAACATTATCCGCCATTTTGAGATCTGAGTCTCAAAAAATCAGCTGAGAGGTTATTTATTACATGGTCCTATTTTAAAGAGAATATTTGGTCTTATTTTTTTCGTTAGTACACTCATTCGGTACACTCAAGCGAAATCAAAGTATGCATACATAAAAGCCTTTTATTAAATGTTGTTTATTTGAACTGTTCAAGTTAAACATTTTATATTTATACTATGGATAATTCGGCTGACAATGTGCTATATTTATTACAAAGGACAGGATGTATCTAGATTATTCGACGGAATTTTTAGCTGGCTATATTTTTGAGTACTAATAAAGATTTTTAGTGTCAGCGCAAATGAGTTTGCTTTTGTACAAAAACATACTAATGTTTATTCCCGTCCCATAATGTTCTCTGTGACCTCGTAATGACATTAAATAATATAAAGGTAAAAATTTGATAATTTCCATGAACACAACAGTTCATCTGAAAGTTGTTTTGCTTAGCTTACCTATTCCAGCGCTTATCAAAAACAATATCAATAAAATTATTGTTATTTTTCTGCTTCTATTTTTCTTCATTTCTGTTACTTTGACTTTTATCTCGCTATAGTTAAAGTTTTCATTGTTATTCTCATATAGATATTCCCAGATGTTTTTACGCGAAGGATACGTCGAGAGTATTTCCCGCTTCGACATAATACGCTTGGGCTTCCTCCTTTCGCAAACTTTTCCTGCCAGGAAATGTAGGTTTAATGTTACCTTTGCGTTGTGTAATTTATTTAATACGTGTGACGTTTTTGCACCTTGACAATTTTTTTTAATTCACGTAAGAACTTTTGTAGGTGGTAGAGTCACGCTGAAACTATTAATGGTTTCAGCATGAATGGGTCGGCTCGCCCGCATAGTACCACATAACCCACAGAAACACCGTGACGTGAAGTAATAGTGTTTGCGTTTCGTTTGGTGACATAAATTCCACCTCCATAAACATAAGTTGCCCACGCACTTGCGAGTCCCCGGTGTTGCTGGTGGTATTGATGGACGGTGGCGATTACTTAACATCAGGTGACCCACCTGTTCGTTTGCCTCCTAAGATATAAAAAAAGATCAAAGATTATGTCCATGAACAATATGTAAGTATATTTAAAAAATTATACGTACGCTAGTGCTATGGAAAGGTTTATCCAACACAGTTTTCCCTTAAGTCTATGTGACGAGGGGACTTTTAAGAAGTGACTGAAATGCGTTCTTCAAGATTGACAACACAATAGTGATGACCTTAAATTTGCAGTAGTCCATAGGTTACGGTAACCATTTACCAACAAGTGAGCCGTCTGCCTGTTTGCTGCCTTTTGGCATAAACAAATCTCTTCTGTCTGTATAGTACTACTCAATATGCAAATATTTACACAATATGGGGCAAACCTTTCCAGTTTTCATATCATATTCCATATCTATTTACCTAAACTCTATTCTCTCGAGAATTCTGGAATAATATTTAAAAGTGCAATGATAACGGCTGAATAACGTTTATATTTTACTCTAGCCCACGACTTCGTCTGCGCGCAACATTTTTTTTAACTCACTACGCTACTGACTCGCAAGGTCTTAACAGCTTCACCGGACTACCCCGCGTGTAATCAAATGTAAAAAACCGTGACTAATAAAAACATCTCAATGTATTAAGTCTACTACTACTATTCTATTGTACTTAGTTCGCACCGTCATTAAAATTACAATAACTTTTGATAGAGTGAACCGATTTTAATGAAACTAAGACTCAATGTCACTCGAGGATTTATAAGTTATTCTCGAGGATATGCTCTATAATTTCCTTAGTGGTGAGGTATTATCGTGAACACAGTACTTTAGCAGTGATGCGTGTTCAAACAAACAGATATACAGACATTTCTAAAAATAATTGAAATGTTTTTTATTACCGATTCCAAGATACCTGCAACAATTTGGAAGTTATACCTACTTCTTTTGGCGCGTTAGGGAAAAATCATGAGAGTAAATTATAGGATGCGCGCGCACACCATCACGAAAAATCGATCCCCTGAATTTAGCTATAGTCAACATTTTGTTTCTTTGTTTTTATTTCTTTGTATTCAAACTTTCAATGTATTAATTACCTTTTTTCTATTGTTAGTGTCGTTTTTTCTACAAACGTAGAGGCGAAAGGTAAAATTTTTGAATAAAAGATTTTTATCTTGTTACGCCAAAGAAGTATAACTTCTAACGCGTGTACATAAGTACACACACACTTTTTTTTACAAAAATCTAAGAAGTATAGACACGTTTGCTTTACGTTATTATTATATGTATATAGAATTAATAATTATTTTACGACTTTTATCATTAAAAAGTTGCATTTAATCATTTAGATAATAAAAGGTTGGGAATTATAATTTAATTACTCAAATTGGTCCTGTCTGTGACTTCTATACTCACGGAATAAATGGAAATAACAGTATCATTAGATCACGTATTTGACGATAAACCAGTAACGTTGAGTAACGTTATAGTTTTGTCCATCTCATAATCAACGTAAATTTAATTACCGAGATGTCTGGAGACTATTTATCATTAGGTATAATCTAAATCATAACTCTGAATAAGTCCTATATATCATACAATGTACAATGGTTCATATCTATACTATTATTACGAACAGGTAAATTTTCTAGCAAGAATCTATAGAACTATTAATGTGATTCAATAACATAATTCACTGATACGATGATAGATTGAGGCTGTAACTATTTTAATACGCTTTTCTTAGCTCGCTATCTATCTATGGATGTAACAGAATCTTTGAATGTGATTTTAACCCACTTCAAAACATCAGAATAAATTGGATATTGAACACATCTATCAAAGATCGACGACAGTACCTATAATAATTTATTAAGTTTGTTCCGTTACTGTAAATAATCAATTAAAAAAAGGAGAGAGGGGAAAGGAAAGAAGGTGGGCCTCCAGCGCTCTCACTTACTGAACGAAACGATACAATGCAAATACTATTACTTCACGTCGGTTTTCTATGAGAGGGTGGTACTATCCTGGTCGAGTATACCCACTCATACTGAAACCAGTAATAGTTTCAGCGTGACTGTATCACTTGAATACTAAATAAATAACGTAACATCTGTTATTCTTGAAAAGGATATTAAAATTAAATAAACTTTATCTATTTTAGTGCGTGATAGAAATCTTTTGACGTAGAATACTTATATATTACGCTGTGTTCTAGAGGAACCCGGATGATCGTTCTGATAATATTTCAATAAATATACTGTTTCTTAATTTAAAATATCATTTGTCGCACAAAGTTAATCTTTTAAAGAGTTTTTAATTGCCTGTTTTAATAAAGAGCTCTTAAACCAAACAGGTTTTATGTAATATTTATCATATCAGTAAAGAGTATATACAGGTATCAGAATTAATGAATAATTATATAGACTATAATTGAATCCATTTCAATTTATATTTACTGAAGTGGTTTGGAACATATGATATGTATTTGACTTCTCTCCTTTATTCATGTTAGACACGACCCTTGTACACGTTTCTACTGATTTATAATTCACACATCATACCAATCTAGTCTATTTACTGAACTAGACCCATGTTTGTACAATCCCTTTTAGCATTATTCATTAAATTAAATTAGTACTGTGTCAAGTCTCTCACATTCATACACAAGACATGCAAACGATCGCATAATATTAATAAGTAATTCAGTATCAAGGCAAAATTGAGCTATTTCTACACCGCTACTATATCTATTAAAATAATGCTCACAAAATATGGCTCACATAGCTTTTAATTTATACATTTTTTATGCCATAGGAGGCAAACGAATAGGTGGGTCAACTTATGTTAAGTGATCACTGGCGTCCATAGACACTAGCAACACCAAGGGTTTGAGATGAAAAGCTGAGGCGGGAGAGGAGAGAGGTGAGCCTCTCACTGACCGAACGAAACGCAACAATACAAGCACTGTTACTTCACGTAGGTGTTCCTCTCAGAGTGGCACTACTCCGGACGAGTCGACCTATTTATGCTGAAAACAGTTATAGCTTCAGCGAGGCTCTACCACCTACAGATATCTTACAAATTTCTAAAATAATCATATACATTTATTATACCCAAGTAATAATTAACTTTGGCTATACTTATTACAATATTTCAGATTATTACTCTCATTGTCGTGTAGTTAATAATATTACAAGGGTGTGATTATTTCAATTTTCTAACAAGATGGATGGTGGTTCCCTTGTTAGAACCTTCCAGGGAGTTTTTGTGGAATTCCAAAATTTTATGTTCCGTGATATTATTTTCCATTCACTTCATTTATGTACAATAAACTATCTATATTACTTAAAACACCATCAAGTTTACAAAATATGCAGTCGAATAACACAAGATTATGAATAAAATATAAAATCCACTACATTACAGACTCAAATCCCGCCAAAAATTCCTTGTATAATTATCTGGACGCTTTTTATTTTTCAAACAGTTGAAAAACTTCCGAACTATATCGTTTTAACAGAGTAATAAGTAGTGTTTTATAATTTAATAATTTTAAATAAGTTCTTGATCATCAAACATAAAACTTTCCATTATACTATATACATATAATGCTATTAAACATCGTTTATATAAGAAATTATGAGATACGTAGGTTATATGCGGTTTATTGTGATTTACTTACTTGAAGAGCACCAAGGAGGAATCACATTTTTATACGATATATCACTGCTACTAAAGTTTTTATAACTATTATTGCAATAATCTCTTGAATTTATCATTTTAATAATATATAGAACTCATGTATTCCATGCAGTTGAAATATATGTAATATTAAAATATACGCGAGTACACATGCAGTAAACCACAATATTACCGCCATTAAATGATGTACGTACAAACTTTTTACTGAATTTGAGGCAAAGGCGAATGTTTCTAAAATCCTTATGTTAAAATATTTAGATATACTTACAGATAAATATATATTATAACTAATACATTCCTATGCAAATGACATATTTTACTAGTAAAAAAATGATGAATAACTCATATATATTTATCTTTTCAAACTTGAATCTAAGAAACAACGCTTTCCATCTTATTTTAATCTGCCGTAAAAAATGTAACAATCGTACAAAAATTACTTTCATCACGATGGTGTTCTAAAAATGAAATGACCTGACCCTTGTACCGTTGCTTTGAATTACACCAGAGATAATTATTTGTGTCCGCATATAAAATCTTTTAATTAAAATTTCACGGACGAGGTTTTAAATAAAACAAATCATCCCACGTAAAACAGTCTCTCGGAAAATATGCTCGTGTTAATAGCTGCTCTTTTTGTGACAATACAACATCGGATATGTGCACAAGAACAAATCTTGAGTACTGCAGTGTCGACGCAGACTCCAATTCTACCTTTTCTGGATTTATTTACTGGTGCGTCCAACATATATCCCGAACCAATTCGAAAAGCCTACAGCGATTCGAGTTATTACGTTTCATGTCCAAAGACTGATAATTTTTCCTCTTTCGCCAATATTATAGGTAGTGCCGCTAAGATAATGTTCTCCATTGCAACTATAATTACCTTGAAGTTATTAGCTGGAAAACTATTAATGTTACCTTTAATATTTGTTTTATTCATTAAGTTGGGATTAAAGGGGTTTCTTCTATGGCCAGTGATATCGAAAATGATGAAATATTTTAAAAAGAAAAGGAACAAGGGTCAGACATCAAGAATGATCACAGATTGTTCGCAAAGATTTGCATGTATAATACAAAGGTCTATAAAGAGTTGGAGTAGTAATATAGGAACGGCTATAACATTCTACCTAACAGATGACTTGGATAATGATAGCGATTTTGCCAAAAGTATGCTGACAATTTTATCGGGTAACAAAGTAGCACAGTGTATGTCGTTGGACTGCAGTACCGGAATCGATATACGCTGACAACTACATCATTACTGACCGTAACACGACATGTAGGACAGTGCAAGTAGATCACACAACCTACTTTTAATGCAAAATTGCAATAGTTGTCTTTATTTTATTAACACAAATAATTATTCATTCAGTTACTGTACAAATTCATCATGGAATTGACATATACAACAGTGTTGCTTTTAGCAATAATTCAAATATCTCTGTGTGGTCATGAAGATACTATGTTTGTACAACCTTTTGATCTACGGAGTGCAAACACTTTCCCAGTAATGGCACAGTTTCCAAGCAATACACACTTTGTACCTCAACAACCGCAGCACATGATTATTCATACAAATAATCAACCTTTTAGAGTTCCGACGTTGGAGAGCCCACGTTCTGAAAACTCTATATTAGATGAATTTATAGAAGCCTTTAACGAAGCATCTCAGCAAAATGAAAATGATGATCAGTTCCGCGCTGCTGGACGAGATGAATCTTCGTACTCATATTCTCACCCTCCTTCTTATGGATATCCAACTGGATCTAACTACGGTCCCGTTGCACCAACATCGTATCACAAGCCTTCTACTTATACACCGCCAGCAATTCCTGCTCCAGCTAAAATCCCATTACTGAAACCCGATCTTCTGGATTTAGTAAAACCCGTGACGACGAAAGTGACTGGCAAAATGAATGGATTAGTAGGATTAGTACTTTCTTTACTAACAGGAGCTGTACCAGGAGGTTTACAACTCAAAGGTTTTAAAGATCTTTTCATTAACGGTATACTTAAACCGCTTTTTGTAGTAAAAGGAGGGATCAAAGCATTGGTAGCTAAACTAGCAATTCCCGTGATATCTTTGTTGTTGATTAATTTGGAGGTACTGATAACTGTTTGGTGGTTGTGGGAGGAATGCCCTGAAAAAATAACTTCGTATCCTGACAAACCGTCTCCTGATTATAATTCCTATAGTTAGAAACATTTTTTTGCTCAGATTTCCCCAGTTTACGTTATAAATTACTCGTTCATTGTTAAGGTCACTTAATTAATCGACGTTGTTATTGTAAGATTGAATGTGTATGTTGTAAATATCTATGTTCATTAAAATGTGTATAAAAACTGACTGTTTCTTGTTTTATTTGTCTCATATATCTTCTACACATATAATAAGAATGTAGATGTAACTTGCCTGTATTTTCGATTTTTGTAATAAAAATTTACAATATAATTAATAGAATACATGTCTATCTGTCTGTTTGTATGAATACGAATCAATGCTAAAGTACTAGGTTTACTATAAAACCTCACAAAGAAAATTATAAAGCATATCCTCGAAAGTAACTTAGTCTTTGTTTCATTAAAATCAGTCTCCTGTATTAAAAGGTATTGTAATTTGAATATGACGGCTTGAGTTAAGTGCGAAAAAAGTAGTAACCTACGTATACTAATATTATAAAGTTGGAAGGTTTGTTTGTTTGATTGAACGGGCTAATCTCAGGAACTACTGGGCCGATTTGAAAAACATCTTTCAGTATTAGATAGTTCATTTATCGAGGAAGGCTTTAGGTTATTTATCAACAAAGACCAATAGGTTCGGAGTACCAATGAAGAATGTTTCAAAATCGGGATTATTTTACCATTTCAGAACTTCCGCTGAGTGATAACGTGAGCCCAAAGTAACTATTCCACGCAGACAAAGTCGCGGGCAGAAGCTAGTATATAATTAAAATTATAGAGGTCTGCGTATGTACTCGTAGGACGCTAAAACTATTGAATATATGACATCTTTTTAATTTTATTTCTTAAACACTTCTCATTAAAAAAAATCACGTAATTCTATATAATATAAAGTTTTTAAGTTTCAAGAGACTACGATTTTTTTAAATACTACAATACGACTTCGTTCGCTTTTTTTTTTCTCGAATGACTACGCTATTGGCCTTGCTAGGCCTTCACGGCTTCACCAGACTACTAAAGCGAGCGCTTAAGGCACTCAGCCGATTTTGTTTAAGTAACATGCTCAAGGGTGCACGGCACACCTCGGCTCGGGCTGTTACCGGAAATAACCCGATCTGACCTAGCTAAACTATGCTATGCTATAGATGTGTTCATTTTTGAATCATATAATTAAGACTGCATTATTCAAAAATACAACATGTAAATCGAAAAGAAACAAACTAAACTACTCGATTCAGTTCGAATAAGGGAAAAAAAGTAAACCCTAAAAGTGCATGTATGAATATCTGTGTGGTGTGTACTGTATCGCAATAGCTACATCTTTGTGATTACCCGGGTAATCTCGAGCAAAGATGCTGCCGAGATGACGCGACGTATGTGCGGGAGTAAAACGTGAGGGCCCTGCCTCGTGACGCACGAGGGAGGGGACCGCGACGTGGCCGACCACGTGAATTGAAAAGATCGAATTTACAGATAAAACGAACGGCGCCGGTGCTGGTTTCTAAAAATAGAAATAACGACATTGTTTATCGATTTTAGGGGAAGATAAATATAAACACGCTAGTTTACTCTATCTTATATTGAGAAAATTTATTATTATTTTGAGACGGTGGCGCGCGCGAGCCTTTGAATGGTAGCCGCGATGGCGGGAAACTTCGCGATCGCACGAATAGGGCCCAGTTTTGGATCGTTTGCTACTTCATCGTACGCGGAGATCTCCGAGATCTCGTGGAAGACTAAGAGCTGGGCTGACCAGTCAATACCAGACAATTTGAAGGAGAGGGCGGGGTCGGCCTGTGAAGACTTAGCCGCCTGAGGACGAGGAGCAGGCTGGGGCGCGATCTTGGGGGTCCGCGGGGCCTGAGGGGCCCGTGCGGGCGGAGGGGTGTGCTAGGCGCGGGTGCGGGCGCTACCGGTGCACGAGATGTGCTCGGCAAGTTAGGGAAGGCCTCTCTAGATTTGAGAGGCGGAGGTTGGGGACGGGTTGACGCCGCAGGCGTCTTAGACGGCGAGACTTGCCTAGCGTAGCGGGGCTGGTTTGTACGAGGGGCGTGGGGTCACCCGCGATAATTCGCGGTATGGCCCACGCCGCGGCATAAGACACAACTCGGAGGATCGGGCGAGTCTTTCGTGCGTGGACACTCCTTAGTGGAGTGGTCGCCGAGACACTTAACGCACCTGGGTTTCAGGTAACAATTAAGTGCGGAGTGTCCGTACACCTGGCAGTTGTGACACTGCGAGGGTACGGACGTTTTGCGCGGCGGCTCTACGGTGACGCCGGAGAGGCCACAGAGGGTCGAGAGATTAAATATTTTCTTACCCTCCACGGTGCGATCGAGAATGACCAACACCATATCGTAGGGCATTCTAGTGCGCGGGGAGCGCATACGATGCACCTCTTTGACAGGGAACATCTGTTCCAGTAGATCTTCGTATATGTCATCGACTGTGATTTCTGAAGGGACTCTGCGGACGCAGCATACGCTCTTCTTCGAGCGCATAGGTGAAAAAAGCAAACTTATTATCGCGCAGGAAACGCGTAAGTTTGCGGTGAATAGTAGAGGTAGCTACCTTTACCTGAATACCCATGAGGGTACTCATAGCAGAGGTGAAAGGAATATCTGCTGCTTGCAGCAGACTAAAGATTTCGACCCAGGACGCTCTGTCCTGGATCGTGACAGGAGGTGGAGGGCGGGGCTTCTTACCCGTGACTGTGGGAGTCGCAGCTTTGGGCGAGACTGGTCTAGGAGGTGCGGGAGTCGCCGTTGGCACTTTCGTGCCGTCGACGTTTGCGAGTTTAGAAGGCTTAGCGCCTTCATTCTCGGACGAGGAGGGATTTTGGCGCTTATTGCGCGGTTTTCGACGCCGCTTGACTTCGGTGAAGCCGTCGTCAGCGGGGGGATCCTGCTCCATGTCGGAGTCAGAGCCGAACGTATCGTCACTAGAGGAGTGACGATTCGTCAGCCCGAAGTCGTTTGATTCCTCGATCCTAACTAGAAGCGGGCATCGCGAAAGAGTGCTCGGCGCGATATTTCTTCATAAACGCGTCATAGTTCTCTATTAGGGAGGCACAGTTACTTCCCATGAAGCCACGAAACCTAGCGAGTTCAGCTTCTAAAAGCCGAATCTCAGTATGAGAGGCCATACCCGGGCCTAAGGAGGGGAGCGGGGCAGGGGAAGACATTAAAAACCTCCCTGCCAGAGGGGCAGGGGGGCGTGTCTTTTGAATTTAATGGACTCCGGAGTCCGGACTAAATGCAGCACAAAACTATAAAGAAAGATTTACACTTAGCACAGCTGCATTTCACGGAACTAATCGATTTTCAATAGAGCAATAGAACAAGGTAGACACACAGGTGCGTTTCTTGAAAGTAATTGTAGTTCCAAAATGCAATAGTGTCGAGTGATAACTCACTCGACAGTACTGCGTTGTCGAAATAACCATCTGGCGCGCAAATGCGTGCGTTCAGCACGGCTGACGGATCGCAACTCGACTTCGTTCGCGTGGAATAGTTACTTTGTGCTAACGCTAATACACAGCAGAAGCTCTCAAGAGGATAAAAAATCCAATTTTGAAACATTTTTCATTGGTGCTCCGCTCGTATTGGTCTTAGCGTGATGATATGTAGCTATAACTATAACATCCTGGGTAAATAAGTTATATAACATTGAAAGAATTTGTCAAATGGAATCAGTAGTTCCTTTTTTTTTTATTGTAGCACAGCAAAGTGACTGCACTGTGCCTGATGGTGAGCACAGTACAATCCAAAAACAATGGCGACCACCGAGAGACTTGCCATTCCTCGGTGGATGCCGCTGTCATGCCGGCCTGCGTAAGTGTCTCTTCACGTTACGCTTGAAGGACCCCATGTTATACGAAGGAGGGAACACACTAGCCGGGAGATTGTTCCATAGCTTTACGGTACGGCAAAGATAAGAAGTTGCGAACTTTTTAGTTCGTGCCCAGATACGATTTACCGTAAAACTATGGCTCCGAAGCCCAGCGCGAGTGGTTCGGTTATGGAAAGGTTATTTTTTTCAGGTGGGGAAAAATCCTACTTTAGATACAATTCCAGCTGTCGTTTGGGACTGGGGCAATAGCTGGAGGGTGATGCTGAGACTCCTACCAACTAAAAACCCCACCGGCCGCGCGGCTCATAGATGTAACCAGGGTTTAGATTGTGCAAGCATTCTCCGTGCCCTGATCACGCGGTCGGGTCGCCTGCATGTGGTGAGCGGGTTGACCTACGTCTCTAGGGGGTCTTGCACGCTGGTGCTTCCTCCGGAAGCAGCAGCCGTGGCCCGTGCTTCGCTCCACGGGTCCCTATTGTGACAGAGGGCGCCCTCACCCACGGTCGGGAAAAGTCATCAAAGTTCAGTAGTTCCTGAGATTACCCCCTACAACGTCACAAACTCACAAACTTTAACTCTTTATAATATTAGTATAGATGATAAAGAAAGTTTATTTTATTCCCTAGGCATATTTTTTGTGAGCGATGCTGAATTGTGAGTTTTATATATTCTGTATTCGATATTGTCCAAATGAATTGTAATAACACTAACATGTTTTAAAACAATCATGATATTTACAAGTAATATTTTATTTTCTTAGGAAAATATGTGACTTTTCTATTTGCTGTCTATACAATAGGTAGTATACAAAGGTGGTAGAGCCACGCTGAAGCTATTACTGGTATCAGCATGAATGAGTCGGCTTGCTCGGGGCACTACTAATCGACCCACAGAAAACCGACGTGAAGTAACAGTGTTTGCATTTTTGCGTTTCGTTCGGTCAGTGAGAGCGCCGGAAGCCCACCTTGATGATATATAACCATAGCTTTCATCGATAAATTAGCTATCTAACACTGAAAGAATTATTCAAATCAAATCAGTAGTTTCTGAGATTAGCGCGTCCAAGCAAACAAACTCATCAGCTGAATGTTGGTATAGACTAATGTAACTATTTATGTTTTGTAAAAAGATATAACATGAAAAAATATAACAGATCGAGTTTCTTGTCGGTTTTTCTCGATGACTGGGTTGTTTTTCAAAGCAGTTGTAGTTTTAACGTTCATAAGTGCCTTCTCAGTTATCTATACTAATATTATAAAGAGGTAAAGTTTGTGAGTTTGTGACGTTGTGGCGTTGTAGGGGGTAATCTCAGGAACTACTGGTCCGATTTGAATAATTCTTTCAGTGTTATATAGCTCATTCGTCGAGAATGGTTATATACCATCACGCTAAAGCCAACAGGAGCTGAGCACAGATGAAAAATGTTTCAAAATCGGGATGTTTTATCCTTTTAAGAGCTTCTGCTGCGTGTTAGCGTTAGCCCAAAGTACCTATTTCACGCGAACGAAGTCGCGGGCAGAGGCTAGTCAGTTATAATTTGGATAAATTGAATTAAGGATATTTTGATTTTAAATAGACAAAACCAGTTTATCAAAGACAACGTATATTTTTTAGACTACCATAGGAAGAGTCGTTAATTACGTTTACGTAATAAAGGGAATGGAGATTTTAATTGTATAATCTTCGAGGAATAATCACGTTACACGTGTCAGCTCGTTACTGTCCCAGTAAAAGCGAGTACACTCATTAGCATTATCTAATTGTCCACCGTCAGTTCTCATACTTCGTTAGACACTGTTGTTTTATTAAATTTTGTACAACCACTATTATCCATGCTCTACAAAATGACTCCATAAAGTTTAGTTAAATAAAACCATTTTCGGAATGATTACAATAACATCCAAATACTCAATTTCATAAATGCAAGTAGCTATAAATTGACGAACGTAAAACAGTTCAGTAACTTTTTTTCTTCTGTTTGTCTTTATTATTATTTTGTTTAGTACCTATCGACGAGCTTTAGTGGAGATTGTTATCAATAAAACTGGAAGAAGAAGTTTTTCCCATAGCATCGATGAGTCGGCGCCTTTATTTATGTTTATATTCATTTTTAGTTCTCACGTAAACAATAAACTATGGGTTTTTGCAATACAGTTTCTAATACAGTTTTTAATATTCAGAAATGAAAACCAATAATGTATAAATAAAACCGACTTCAAACAAATCTACTCTAAAAAAGTACTCCACAAGAGATATTTTGACCGTGTTTAGGTACCAACACAGACAAGGTTGCATAAACTACCAATATCTAAAGACATACATTATCTATTCGATTTTGAAGAGTTCCTTGGTGTACCTTCGAAATATAAGACCCTCTTGAAAATATCAACTTTACAATGAACAAATAATTTTCTAAGTTCGTTTACAAGTTCTAAAGTAACAGACATTAAAAAAAATACAACGGAATGAAAACTTTTGCTTTTCAAAGTCGATTAAAAGAAATACAAATAATATTTACACAATTTTCCTCTTTTTGGCCGCTCTAAACGTAGCTGTAAGTTCGAACTTGCGCATAATATAGTCGAGAGGTAAGTAAAGATATGCATACAAAAAAATGACGAACACGTGAATATCATGAATGAGCCAATTTATTGGATAATTTTATACACTTTTCACTCTCAACCCCTTTCACTTTCTTTGGTAACGACTGTCACCTTAGAAAAATCCGACTCAAATTTAAACTGTGATCCTATAGTGCTTTCCTAGTCTCCTGTATTCACCCACATCGATCTGGTAAGTGTGATTATCCAACAGTGTATTTATACTTAAATTCGTATTTTCTGTGGTTATATTCAGAGCGGTCAAAAATTTTCCCAAGGACTGTAATTATTAATGATTGAGGAAAAAATTCGGCAACCTTAATATATTCGTATTTCGACCGCTGAACGGCCATTAATTATAATAATGATGTTCATCATACAATATATATCTCATGCGATAATTAAAACCAATACCAACATTTTATAAACTCATCCAATGTTAAATGAAATCATTGGCGTGATAGATAAAAAAATCATAAGTTAGCCCTTTTCTAGGGTACGTGGAATGACCCATATAAATATAAGCGAAATTTACCGAATTCTTTGATGTTTAAAAATGGAGTGAAAGCATGAGAACCAGTTGCGATTTTTACGCACGAATTCGTCGGACGGTGTGAAAGTCGATTTGGAGAATGAAATGGCTATTGATTTGCGAAAATTTGTTAAGATATCTTGTGTTAAGGGGTCAAGATTAGATTATCTTTTGCTACAGCTCCATTCTCCATACCTCCATGTACTAACGGACTGTTCGGAAATGGCGTAAACTGTTCTATGAAGGTTAAACATCACCAGGCAACCCGAGCTTGAATTATGGCGTTCTAGGAGTTTCAAAAGGTCAATACGTCATGGGTTAGCGTGGTGATTATTTCAGGAATTCAGGAAGAGATTTATGGACTTGCATTGGGTCTCTTATAGGATGATGATGTAATGTGTTATAGTGTAGTGGTTAGCACAGACTATTTACAGGTTGATAATGACATCTCTATGTATACTCTGTCCTAGTTATAAATGACTTCAAAAGGACGGATGCTCTCAAGACGCTTGTACTTTTTTCTGTTTGTTAACTCAGAATTTTGTCATTTGTAACACGATTTGGAAAACGATTTTAAAACCGAACAGAAAATGTATAACAATTGAGAGATTGATAGGTTTATGGTAGTACAAGTGTATATAAATACCTGTTTGTCTAATTATATTTAGGGACGATCCGGTAATTTTTTCTGAAGTCGGTTTTATTTTTTGTTTGTCACAGAAAACCGACGTGAAGTAACAGTGCTTGCATTGTTGCGTTTCGTTAAGTCAGCGAGATCGCCGGAGGCCCATCTCCCCTCTCCTCTTCTCTCCCTTCACCATTTCTCTCTTTCCCCATTCCTCCCAAACACACGCTGGCAACGTACTTGCGACTCCCCTGTTGTTGCTAGTGTCTATGGACGGCGGTGATCACATCAGGTGACCCGCCTGTTCGTTTGCCTCTATGATTATAATGGTATAAAAAAGTTTGTTAAAATTTCATTCTTATTTCGCTATAGTTTTACAAAGCCTCGGCTTATAGAATCAGTAGCGATCAAAGCTTAGATATATACATGTAGTCTCCAAGTAACCTGTAACTAAGTCTCTTATTCATGACTCTGTCTTACATCTACATAAATGTTCCCAATTCTTTTAAATTCCCTCGGCTTTTGTTATCCTAGCTCATCTGTTATAATACAATTTATATAAAACACCTTAAAATCTTCTTTCACCTTCAACGTTTTGTATAAACGTCTCGTCAAAGTCAACGTTTCCAGACAATATATTTTTATTCGTGTAGCGTCTGTATAAAAGCTTCGTTGGAGTTGATATTATTTATACTAGTACCTAATTTACTAGGTTAGTAGAATAAAATTCCATTATTTCTGAAATTTAATATAACATTTCGGTACTTGTTCCAGTATTGATTAAAATCAATACTCTTATTCTTCATTTTGGAAAATTAACTTACTATTTGAAGATTATTATTGCCTAATATTATAAAGTTGGTAAATGTTGCGTATTTTATTGTTAGTGATTTTAGGTTCATTCTTCAACTACCATTAAAGACTGGTAAATGAAGTTTTTACTATTAAGAGCAAAAATTCTGAGATGCCACAAAAAAATCTTGGAAATTTATAAGAAAGGAGCCACCATCTTGTTGAGACATGAAATGATCGCATGAAACTTTACCTGAATATCGGTCTCCTAACTTCTCTTGATAACTTTAAACCTATCTTTGATTTTATCAACTCCACGCTTGGAGATATTTGAATAATTTTGTTTTATGATTACTCAATATGAAATATTATACGGAAGATTTGGCATTTATGACTTTACATTAACTTGGACGTAGAAGAAACTGCCTAAAGAATATATAAAAATTACCACTATTGACAACATCAGAATTGGCAGTATGAATTAATTCCTTCGCCTGTCCTATTGGACGAATATTATTACTACTACTCTCTATGG
This sequence comes from Antheraea mylitta, assembly GCA_014332785.1. NCBI lineage: Eukaryota > Metazoa > Arthropoda > Insecta > Lepidoptera > Saturniidae > Antheraea > Antheraea mylitta. Next base: position 6,037,515 of record JACEII010000009.1, read on the forward strand.
TCTACTGGCATACACTCAACTTAAATTATGATTTACTTTATTTATTTATACTCAAATAAGTAATGGATTATATGCCTTATTTATTATTATTACGCTAAGTATTATATTTCACGACAAACTCATTCCGTATAATTATCATTTGGTCAAATGACTATTGTTTCTTCAATTAATAATTGCTTGCACAGTAATTGTTACTCAACGTTCTTTTAGAGACCTCTATATTTTAGGTTTTCTGAGTACTTGTTTAAAAGGAGAGTCATTCAAAGTATAGTATTTATTATATGTATGTACTTGCAATTCAAGCCTCGGTGATTTTTGTGATACCAAACGAACGAATTATTTAATAAAATTTATATATAGCACAATAATATTACAAGCGTCGTGTAATTATTTCAATATTCTAACAAGATGGTAGATCCTTTTTAAAACCTTCCAGGGAGATTTTGTGGCATCTCGGAATTTCATGTCTGTGGTATTATTTTCCATTCACTTCACTTATGCACAATAATCTAACTATATTACGTAATACACCAGTAAATTTACAAAATATAGAGTCCAATAACACAAGATTATGAATAAAATATAAAATCCACTACATGACAGACTAAGATCCCGCCAAAAACCTCAATATAGCTGCTTTTAAAGGCCAATTTGCCTATAAATTATTCATATGTAGTGTCGATTCATGTCTGGTATATTGGTCACTAGCTGTCCTTAAATAAATAATTAAAAAATGTTATTAAAAAATTCCAATAGTTCGACTGTATCCCCAAATAAAACACATACATACCTTTTTCTTTTATACTTACGATAAAATGCAGATCTTTTATCAATATTATGTAGACTTTAAAGTCTTACGTTGCATTAAATATTCGGATTCGGATGATGGAATAAAATAACAGAATGCTTTGAGTTACAAAAAGTACCGCAGATCTCAAAGTAATATTTTAAAAATGATACTCATTGAAAATAACTTTAATGAGAGTATATAAATTAAAATTATATAATTTTACATCGATAACCTATCAAAAAGACGGTAACGAACGTCGATACGTAACTGCGAAATAAGGAGCAATTTGGTAATAGCCAGGGGTCGCTTCATCGGTAATTTGTCAATGTCTGACTGCAATTTGCTTCACATCATTATTACTTATGATATTACTTACTAGCTGTACCCGCAGCTCCGCACACGTTTTTTTTTATTGTGTTAAAGAATTATTAAATTATGAAACTATGTACAATTATAGAAATGTTCTTTAAAAACTATTGTACTATTAACATTAGATATATAGATACTAATAGTGTAATTAATGGGGATTATCATAATCAACATATTTGGAACAGTAACCAATCATATAACTACCTCAGTGCTCACTTACACTGTACAAAGAACTAATGAAAGAATTATTTAAAAACAGATAATGATATAATATGCCAATATTGTCAATAAGTTTATGGTCTAATATCTTATTAGATATACATCTTCTATCTTCAAAATTGCTAATAATAATTATTATATTAAATTGTAAACTATGAATGTGGTGACATCTTGAATCTTGCATATATATAAATTAAGATATAAAATGTTATATACTAAAGCGTGGTAAATACGCACATGTTTAAATTTTTTTAAATTACCTTTATAAAGCCAGCTATCTGTCAAAAAAAGTCTCGTAAAGATTGGTCTAACCGTTACGGAGATAGCTCTGCAGGCGAAACCACGGTTAATAGCTAGTATAAACTAAAATTGCCTAAATTATTTTTATAAGGTCAGTTATTTGTTAGTGAAAGTTTCGTGAAGATCTTTTTAACTGTTTTGGAGATAGTACTGCGAGCGAAACCACTGTTACCAGCTAGTATATAGTAAAATTGCTTGAATAACTTTTTATAAAACCAGCTATCTGCCAATGGAAGTTTCGTGAAGACCGGTCTAATCATTTTGGAAATGTACTGCGGGCGGAGCTACGGTGAAAAGCTAGTCTAAATTAAAATAACTTGAATTACGTTTTATAAGGTCAGCTATTTGCCAATCGAAGTTTCGTAAAGATCGGTTAAACAGTTTTGGAAATAGTACAACAGGCGAAATCACGGTTAACGGCTAGTATAAACTAAAATTACTTGAATTACTTTATATAAAGTCAGCTATCTGCAAATGAAAGTTTCTTGAAGATCAGTTTAACCGTTTTAGAGATAGTACTGCGGGCGAAGCCGCAGTTAACAGCTAGTCTAAATTAAAATATACTAAATTTCTTGTTATAGTATCCGTTATCTGTTGGTGAAAGTTCTATGAAAATCGGTCCATCCGTTTTGGAGATTACCCGGAACAAACAGACAGACAGACCGACAAAAATTTAAAAAATTGCATTTTTGTTATCAGTAGCGTGTATACGTTCATACCCAATCAGTGAAATTTTTTTATTTCGTTGTTACATACAGACACTTCATGTTTGTTATATGTATAGAAGATGATGTCAAAACAATAATCGGAAAATTGGAAGAAATGCACAGACAAAGCTACAAATTTTAAATATCATTAAAATAGATAAAATTAATATAGGTATGTTCTTTTGTTATGCGTAATTCTACATGTTTGCTATATAAGTTCTATATATCATAATACTAGCAGTTACCCGCGGCTCCACACGCGTTTTTTGAATGTATTAACTAAATTTAAAATTGTTATTAGATGTGTAAATAACAATAATACTCTTTCAAAAATATTTGTAAGTATGTCACGCACATCATCTACAGTAACAGGTAACATGTACATTATACATGTGAATACTAATAGTGTATCGAATGGGATGGGATTTATCATAAGCCACATAGCTGGAACTTTAAACGACTATCTATGTATCACCCTCAATGCTCACTTACACTATATAAGAAAGTAATGAAAATGTTAGTTATCGAACAATATGTGTTCAATTTTTTATTATATAGATATAATATTGTTGATATAATCAAGTTACTAATATACCTTGCTATAATTTAAATCACATATAAACATATGACTTTCAATTATATTTATTCTTGGAGTCCAGTACAATGTACGTCACACGCGCATGTTTACAGTGAACAACATATTTTTGGTCAATTTCGCACATACGAATGCACGGATAACAGTTCATCACAACATAGAGTCAACAAAGTCGTGTTTCACGCTGTCTATATGTCTGTTTGCGATAAGATCAAAAACACACCTTCATGCCGTTTTTACCAATATATAAAATGATTTTTGGGCAAGGTTTAGGTATAATTTGTCTTATTATTAGAGCGGGTATCGTCTGCTGAACTCGTTAGCTTAAAATGAAACAGCTAATTAGTTAGTTATTTGCCCGTAAAATTCCCGTTCAAATATTGTTGTCCGTTGAAGCTGTTAAGACCTTGCTAGGCCAATAGCGTAGACATGTCAAAAAAAAAAACTGTTCAAATAGGTCCAGCCATTTCGGATTTTACCCGGAACAAATAAACAAGCAGACATATCGACAGAATTAAAAAAAAGATGTTGATATTTATAGCACCGCAGATATATGTATTCATCAAAAAGTATTTATTTCAATATTATATACACACACTTTATTCTTATAATACATAATATATTACAAACCAAAAATTCGGAACAAAACTAACGTAGAATAAACTTTTTGAGGAGTTTTTGGCGGTATTTCAATCTGTCATGTACGGGATTTTGTATTTTATTCACAATCTTGTGTTAAAAAGCTTAGTGTTGTCCGGCGGTGAGTGTTAGTGGCTGCAACACAGTTATTAACTACAGCAGTCACTACCGCTCATGTAATTATAATATAATAATATAGTTATAAGTACCATTTTATATTTTGCTTTTGTAAATTCTATAAAAATTTGACTCTATATTGTGTTAAATTGGCGGCGTTTTATGTAATATGGTTTGTAATATGGAATGAAAAATAATACCACGAAGCATGTATTCTGGGGTCTTGAAAATTAAGAAGATAAAAATTTACGAAATATTATATAAAAGATTTGGCGCTTATACCTTTACATTAACTTAGACATAGAAGAAAACTGGATAGTGAATAACATAAGAGCTACCTATATTGACAACTTCAGAATTGGCAGTATGGATTAATTCCTTCGCTTGTGTTGATGGACGAATATCATTATTACTAACCTTTTAGAATAATAGCAGAAAATAGACTTTAAAAATGTTTGCGATAGCAACGTATTACGTATAATCAAAACTGGGAATTAAAAATAACGTAGAATAAACTTTTGAACAGGAACACAAAATAAACCATGATAATATTTTCGACAGAATGTTATCATGTTACCATGGCAACGCATATAATACTGATACGCAGCGGATGCTCTAAAAATAGCCCGATTTTGAAACATTCTTCATTAGTGCTCCGCTCCTATTGGTTTTAACGTGATGATATGTGGCCTATAGCCATCCTCGATAAATGAGCTATCTAACACTAAAATAAACTTTCAAATCGGACTGGTAGTTCTTGAGATTAGTGCGTTCAACCAAACAAACAAACAAACTCTTCAGCTTTATAATACTAGTATAGATGAATAAGGATATAACGTGCCTTGTCTGTAATAGAGTGTCTGTATCCACTTGCCATGCAAACTAGTCATAAATAATTGAAGACGAGCTGACGATAACAGAAATATATTGCTATCCAACTCAGATGAGATATGTTTTTATTCAATCATATTACAGTACATTATCACTAGAAGTATTCGAAGCTCTAAGTATAATATTTATATTGTAATTTTTCGATATTATCTAGTGAAATAAAAATAAAGCGTCACTTCAAAACGGCTGCACTTCTTCGGTTAATTTTGTTGTTTGTAATCTTCAGGATACGGTTTATATTAAAGAAATTATATAAAACATCGTACAAAAAAGTGAAACGTGTTGGATTAAATAACCCCAATATAAAAAAAATTGATCCAGCACAGGACGCCTGGCAGATGTGAAACACATGTGAACGTAGTAAACAGCACTGTATACACTATAGGTATGTGATCTCTGTCCGGCAAGAGAAATTGCGCACAGATGCTTATGCATGGCATCGCGTCGCCACGTCTCACACACACGCCACGGCTTGTACGCCACGTCAACAATGAGGTTTACCCTCGTCTATAGATGTTTCACATCAGAAAGAGTGTGCGAAAGTTAACAGTAAGACATCTTTAAAAATATTAACAGAATTATCTTCAACTGTTTGGTTGCTAAGTTATTTAATTACTAGCTGTTCCCGCAATTTCTTCTGCGTGTAATACTTACTTTGGGCTAAGGTTAACACGCAGCGCAAGCTCTCAAAAGGAAAAAGAGCGTGTGTATTTATTAGCATTAGGAGTTATACTTCGTTGGCGTAACAAGATAAAAAATATATTTTTTTTTTATCTTTTGCCTTATTCTACGTTTGTAGAAAATACGATACTAACAATGGAAAAAAGGTATATAATACATTGAAAGTTTTAATACAAAGAAATACAAACAACGAATACAAAGAAACAAAATGTTAACAATAGCTAACTTCAGGGTGTCTATTTTTCGTGACGGTGTGCGTGCGCATCGTAATAACTTCAGAGTGTCGGTTTTTAGTGACGGTGCGCGCACATCGTTTAATTTACTCTCATCATTTTTCCCTAACGTGCCAAAATAAGTATAACTTGAAAAAAAAATTTATGAACATTATTTAATCATTGGTGCTCTGCTTTTATTGGTCTTAGCTGATAAGTATATAGCATTCTTTGATAAATGAGCTATCTAACTCTGAAAGATTTTTACAAATTGGACCCTCCAATTATCAAATAAACCTTCCAATTTTATAATATTAGTATAGATAGCAGTTTTTTTTAAATGCTCCGTGACGGAGCTAATTTCCACGATTGTGGTTATTGCACGTTAATATGTAACATATTTTAATATGGTATATTTTTATATCTAAACTTACATACCAACTGTGTCAACCATCACAGGTTCAACAGCCAACGAAGGAACGTGTTTTTAATTCTTTTTATTGTTTTAGTTACTGATATTTCGCTCTCTTTATTACTAGTTTCAAATGTAACTGTTTCAGGTACACCTCGGGCAAATAAAAAATTAAGCCGTCACGGGACGCCTGGCAGATGTGAAACATCCAAATTGTTCGAATCGAATGAATTTCAAATTACACTATTATAGGTATGCGAGCTCAGTGTGTCAAGAGAGATTACGTACAGTCGCTTGCGCATGGCATCCTCGCCACGCCAACAATCAGGTTTACCCGCGCCTATAGATGTTTTATATCAAAAACATTTTTTGTTGGAGTGAGAGGTGGTATAATGACTAATCTATTCCAGGCTGAAGTGCAAAGTAACTTCCATTATAATATTTAATATTTAAGATCATAATATAAAATGCTGTTTCGATCCCGTTATCTCTGTTAGTATACCATAAAGACAGCTAAGTAGGTGGTAGAGTCACGCTGACGCTCCTAGTGGTTTCAGCATAAATGGGTCGGCTCGCTCGGGGTAGTACCACCCGACCACAGAAAATCGACGTGAAGTAACAGAGCCTGCATTGTTGCCTTTCGTTTGGTCAGCGAAAGCGCTGGAGGCCCACCTCTCTTCACCTTCTTCCTCTCCTCTTCCGTTCCTCTCCCTTCTCTCCTCCAACACAGGCTGGCAATGCACTTGCGACTCCCTTGGTGTTGCAAGTGTCTATGGACGGTGGTGATCACTTAACGTCAGATGACCCACCTGTTCGTTTGCTTGCTATGATATAAAGAAAACTAGTATAACTCGAATTGCTTCCGAGTTTTGTATCAAAACCAATTTATATTTGTAGTAAACGAAATTTATAAGTAATAAACGTAACAGAGCCAAAAAACGTATTCGGTAAATTCTAATTGTGCATGTATTTGCAAAGTTTAATTAAATTAATACATACAGTACATAACACATGTTTGAAGGTACTAAAAGGTAATAAAAATGCATAAACATTTCCTTAAAGAAAACATCTATCTATAGAATTTCGATGGGCCTAAATTTACTGGTTAAACGTTCGAGCGGAATTGGGTCAATTCATGGATAAACAGAAAACGGAATGGGGAGACTTTATCCTAAAAATTGTAATGCTGCATAATAGGTCTTTAACCTATTTCACTAGCGATCCTACAGCTTTTAAGGGATGAAACCCATTCGGCAATACAAAGCATTTTGCAGATAAATTAGATCAAGTATTTGCCACAACGATAACTATAGATTGTTAAATGTTATGTGTACTTAATCATTGGCATATAATTTACTTGATTATTTTTCAGTAATGATTGCTTTTAATATGTTTCTCATTGTTTAGATATAAAAATTGTAGAGTGGATCCCAACACGACAAGTTCGGATCATAATTGTGTGAAATTTAATCTTGACATGGGAAAAATGGAGTTGAGGAAAACCACTAACTCAACCAGAATTTATAAAACCAAAAAAGCTGATTGGGAAAAATTTAAAATAGAATTAGAGAGGAAACTAATAGAAAGGGAACTAAATAGGGAAATAATAGAAAATATTAACGACTAGGCTCAGATGGAAGAGAATGTAGAGAAGTATATCAAGAGTGTGACTGGAGCGAGTGAAGAAAGTATACCTAGAAAGGACAAAATCAAGAAAAAGATTAAAACGAAATACTTACCATGGTGGTCTGATGAACTCGAGGCACTGAAGAAACTCGTTGCCACGAAGAAAATAAGAATCTGATGTTCGGCGCCTCACAGGAGAAAACACGTAGTCGATGAGTACCTGAAACAAAAAGAGAAATATGAGAATGTCGCTAAAAAATCAAAAACAGAGAGTTGGATAATGTTTTGTAGTAAAGAGGGAAAGGAAACTTTTTGGGAGGGAGTTTATAGGATAATAAGACAAACCTCACTTAGGTACGAAGATCAATTATTGGTTCACAATGGAGCAGTCTCAACATCAAAAAAGTCAGTGGAGTTATTAACTGAAACTTTTTTTCCGCTGATGACTTGGAAGATGAAACCGCGGAACAGAAAAGTGTAAGAGGAATAACAAAAACCGTAGAACACCAAACAGACGAAGAAGCAACTGACCCGCCATTCACTGAAGGGGAGCTAAATCATATAATAAGGACACTTAAACCAAAAAAGCTCCGGGCCTTGGCGGCTTGAACGCGGATATCTGCGCAGCAGCGATGACGGTGGACAACAAGTTATTCCTGAGTCTAATGATTCTGATTCGTGGTGCCGTGCGGGTCAGACGCGTGCGTAGTGCTCTTCCGTTGTGGATTTTTGTTCGAGTTTTCGTTCAGTGTTCGCAACGTGTTTACGCGTTCGTGCATTCACAACGGAAGCTCTGTATTTCGGTACGCTCGCTACTCTCACGTTTCTTGGAGACGTTCAAAGGAATCAATCGTAAGGCGTTCTTTTCAGAACGCAGCAAACTGCACTTTTCGGTGCAATTATAATCGCACTGAAAAGTCCTGCGTGTTCTCCGTGTGCTGCGTGTCGCCGGTTCGCGTTCCAGGGAGTCCAGCGCTTCGTGGTTCGAGCTCCGATCGATCTTACACATACACAGTTACTCAGACACGCACCTCACACATCTGTGGAAGGGTTGTTTTTGTTAACTTTTTTTCCCTTATCGAACTGAATCGAATAGATTTAGTTTACCTCCTTTCGAATTACATGTTGTGTTTTTGTATCATGCAATTCTAATTAAGCGCGAACTAAGCCTTAAGCGCTCGCCTTAGTAGTCCGGTGAAGCTGTAAAGACCTTACCAGGTCAATAGCGTAGTCAGTTCGAGGAAAAAAAAAACTGAGTCTAATGAACGGCTGCCTGAGAACGTCATGTTTCCCCAAGGCACGGAAAAGGGCGGAGATAGTTACAATAAGGAAACCAGGGAAAGAAGACTACGGGGATCCAAGGGTATATAAACCTATAGGACTTCTCTCCGTCCTGGGTAAAATCGTAGAGAGAGCAATGATAGGAAGACTGAGATGGCATACGGCCAATAAGCTAAGTCCCCGACAATACGGGTTTACACCGCAGCGCAGAACGGAGGACTCACTGTATGACCTGATGACGCAGATAAAGGAAACCTGAAAAACAAGCAAATCAGCGTAGTTGTGTCCTGGACATACAGAGGGCCTTCGACTGCGCGTGGTGGCCCGCTATAAAAAACCAGCTCAGAATACTTAAATGCCCCACAAATCTCCGAAGCCTAATGGAATATTATCTACAAGACAGAGAGGTAACGGTTAAATATGCTGGGGAAACATGCACGACACAGACAACAAAAGGCTGCATACAGGGATCCATCGGAGGTCCAACACTTTGGAATGTACTTTTGGACCTACTTTTAAAACAGCTTGCGGAAACTAACACCTACTGCCAAGCGTTCGCCGATGACATAGTTGTGGTATTCTATGGAGAAGATACAGAAAAGATAGAAAATGAGGCAAACAATACACTAAATTTAATTTTCGATTGGGGATGTAAAAACAAGTTAAAATTTGCACCACATAAAACTACAAAACTAAAATTCACGAATCCAAAAATTCTTATGATGGGGGGGGGGGGGGGGGCGGGGGGTTGAAATTAATATTCAGAATCAGATTTAAATATGGGGAATCACAATTGATCACAAACTAACATTCAATAACCATATATAATCCAATAAAGCCATAAATATATATAAACAAATGACAAAGACAGCAAAAATATCGTGGGGCCTCAATCCAGAGATTATCAGGACAATGTACACGGTGGTGATAGAGCCCATAATATTGTATTCGGCAAGCGTGTGGTATAAGGAGGCAAGTAAGATAAAGACCAGAAAAATATTGGCGTCAGTACAGAGAGGCTTTTGCCAAAAAATAATAAAAGCGTACCGAACAACCTCACTGAATGCCGCTATGTTACTTGCTGGCCTTCTGCCGCGTTGGATCTTAGAGCTCAGGAAGCTGCAAAGATATACGAAGCTAAGCGAGGGAAACCAATACTGGAAGAGCTATGCGACATAAGAATAGAAAGAAAAATAAGTTATCAGAGATTACCGCATGCGGTGGAAGTCGTCGAAATCAAATATGAACTGATAAAGGATGAAGAGGAGGCAAGGATGGGGGAAAAACAGAAAGCTTTAAGAATATACACAGACGGGAGTAAGATAGAAGGGAAAGTGGGTGCAGCATGGACGGCATGGGAAGAAGGAATAGAAATTGAAAGGAAGAAGTACAGGTTTGAACCCTACTGTACAGTATACCAAGCCGAACTGTATGCTATATACAAGGCCATTGACCAAGCTGATAAGTACAAGGAAATACAAGTTATCAGTGACTCAAAAGCGGCACTTGATACAATCAAAAACAACGGAACGTACCATCCCTTAACATATATGATTCGGATTAAAATATCAGAGCAGCGCAGAAAAGGGAACAATATCGATCTGTTTTGGATCAAAGCCCATGCATCCCCCGTGAAACAAAAGAGCCGACCAACTGGCGAAAGAAGCGGCGTTGCGCCTCAAAGTAAGATCACACTATGATAGCTGCCCTATTTCCTTTGTGAAAAAGAAAATAAGACAACAAACCATAGACGTTTGGGGTGCAAGATACGCAGAGGAGGGAAAAGGAGAAATAACAAAGACCTTGTTCCCAGATGTAACAATGGCGTATAAGGCAGTAAGGAAGAGATCGCTCCACCCGGATATCATACAGATGGTAACTGGTCATAGAGCGGTTGCCAGTTACTTATTCAAATATAAGAATAAGGACTCCCCGGCATGCATGTGCCATGACCAAACAGTCCAACACCTCATGATGTGCTGCCCTGTATTTGGATTAATGAGATTCAACCTTGAACAAACCCTAGAGACAAATCTAAAAGATATAAATTTAGCTGAAATAATGAATGATAAAGGGAAAATAGAGAATTACTGCAAGGCCGTAATAAAGGTATGCAAGGCATTTAATAAATAACTCGCGCATCCTCAGAACATGTATAACAAAGCCTCTGCCCACCCACGGTAGAGGAAACGTGGACAAAAAAAAAATGATGCGTGCGCACACCGTTGCGAAAAACCGACACCCTGAAGTTAGCTATAGTCAAAGTTTTCTTTCTTTGTATTTGTTGTTTGTATTTCTTTGTAACAAAACTTTCAATGTATTAAATAGCCCTTTTTCTATTGTTAGTGTCGTTTTTTCTACAAACGTAGAATAAAGCGAAAGATAAAATTATTGAAATAATTTTTATCTTGTTACGCCAAAGAAGTATAACATCTAACGCGTGTACATAAGTACACATGCTTTTTTTTGTACAAAAAATATTGTTATATTTTGTGATGCATTTAGCGGCACGGGGATAAAGTTTATCGGACAGTTATTTATCAAACTTATTTTTTATACTAGCTTTTACCCGCAGCTTCGTACGTGCTTGTGTTGATTTGGTTCATCTCTTAGCAACAGTACTTTTTTCTGGGTGAAACGTAACGTACATTTTTTCCTTTATCTCCGTCAACGTGTATGCACAATTTTATGATTATGGATTAAGTAGCAAAAAGTAAAGTGTAACAAACAAACAGACTCACATTCGCTTTTTGACATTAGTTACGAACAAGAAATAATATATTAATTATTGTCTCTTAAACAGTAATATAGCGTTTGTTGTTATCACTACGAATTATAAAACAAAGTCTTCTGACACGTTTGTCTGTCTATTTGCGGTAAACTCAAAAATTGCTGAAAGGATTCTCATACAGCTTTCATCAGTAGATAAACTGCTATATGAGGAAGGTTTAGTTACATAATTTGACAAGGATTCTTTATTATTAGGACAACGTCCACCGGACCCGCTAGTTATATTATAATACAAGCTGTACCCGCAGGTCTGCATGCGTTTTTAAAATTGAATTAAAAATTATAGAATTATGAGACCATGTACAATTATAGAAATGCTCTCTTAAACAATTGTAACTACGACACGTACGTAATTCACAGTAACATGTAACGAATACATTACATATATAAATATTAGCAGTGTGTCAATGTGTGTTAATTTTCGACAATTTATATAGTGCTAATTGAACTATATACAATATTCATATATTTACGCTTACTGAGTTATGTAGATGAAAGCGCGGTAAATAAAAGAAAATTGCCGCCAAAATGACCAAAAAGAAAATATAATTCAATTTACATACATACTCGTATATATAGATGTATGAATTTCAGTTACTTGAATCAATTACAACTAATAAATATCAATTTGATTAATCTTGGACTCCAGTACATCGCACGTCTTACGCAGTTGTTTACTGTGAACGACATATTTTTGGTACATTTCATGCGGATGAAGTTGCCGGTAACAGCTAGTGTAAGATAGTAATTGCCTAAATTACTTCCTATAAGGTCAACTATCTGCCAGTGAAAGTATCGGTCCAATCGTTTTGGAGATAGTACTGCGGGCGAAACCACGGTTAATAGCTAGTATAAACTAAAATTGCCTAAATTATTTTTTATAAGGCCAATTATTTGTCAGTGAAAGTATCGTGAAGATCTTTTTAACCGTTTTGGAGATAGTACTGCGAGCGAAACCACGGTTAATAGCTAGTATAAACCAAAATTGCCTAAATTATTTTTTATAAGGCCAATTATTTGTCAGTGAAAGTATCGTGAAGTTCTTTTTAACCGTTTTGGAGATAGTACTGCGAGCGAAACCACTGTTACCAGCTAGTATAAACTAAAATTACTTGAATTACTTTTTATAAAGTCAGCTATCTGCCAATGAAAGTTTCTTGAAGATCAGTTTAACCGTTTTAGAGATAGTACTGTGGGCGAATCCATAGTTAACAGCTAGTCTAAATAAAAAAATATACTAAATTACTTGTTATAGTATCTGTTATCAGTTAGTGAAAATACTGTGAAAATCGGTCCATCCGTTTTGGAGATAGCATTACAGACGAAGCCGCGGTGAACACATAGTCTAATTGAGTAGCCTATGTCACCCGAAGTAATTTTAGCTATCTGCTAGTGAAATTTCCGTCAAAATCAGTCCAGTCGTTTTGGAGATTACCCGGAATAAACAGACAAACAGACCGACAAAAACTTTAAAAAATTGCATTTTTGTTATCAGAAGCGTGTATACTTTCGTACCTAATTAGTGAAAAAAAATATTTTGCTGTTACATACAGACACTTCATTTTTATTATATGTATAGATATATATGAGCTAGTTCTTATTGATTTTCATATTAATCGATTTTTATATATAATGTGACAAAAATAAATACCAACATTCCTTGACCGATCAACATGGAAATTGATTTAAGTATTTTTTCACAAAGAAGGTTTTCTTCTTTTTGTAATTGACCACTAAATAGAGCCTTAACGCATTAACTTCTATACTGTGTAAAGGATCGCCATAAAATTTGCACACGATGTTATGTTTAGATATTTACACACGGACAATATTTACACCATATCTATTTTATTATATCTCAACTATTACTGTAATAAATTATCATTACAATAAGTAACAGTAAGAGCTAGTTATCATATAAAAGTATATTTTGGTTATGTATCTCCATTGCTTAGCCTTTGTAGATACTTGTACGTTAAAACTTTCCTCACATATTATATTGATTTAAACGGGGAATTTCATTCCAATTTATTTATTAGATCTCACGCGATGCATAATTTAACAAGCAGACAAAATTATGGATACGTCGTTGCGGATAGATTATACTATTTATATGATAGGTACAATCTAAGATACCTATAACTTACAGGTTAAGCCACTCGACTCATTGAAATAATACTGAGCGACCCTGTTCTTTTTACGAGGATTTTGCTTACTGTGAATTGGAAACCGAGAGCGTGTCAATAAAACTGGATTGAATTAAGATTTCGTGCGAACAGTATACGAGGAATAAAACTGAAGCATATATTGTGATGATCGTTTCGCAGTGTTTGTGTGTTTGTGCTGTGAAGAGAGATGCGGGCTGAGTGCGAGGGCGGGCGGCGGGCGGAGGGTGGGCGGCGCGCGGCCACGCGACGTCGATACGCGCACCGGTCTGACGTCGTCTCGGGCCGACGCGGCGCGGCGCACTCCACACCATTTCTGCCCCACGACAGATCGTCGTCACGACGCACCTCACCCTCCATACCATACGCGAATCGCATCGTTTTCGCCACCGATACGCGACACCGTGCCTATACAGTGTCTGTTTATTGTGTACCTGAAGGATTTATATCCAGAACTATAGTGAAAAGAGACCTGTTTAGAAGAAGAACTTGGCAAAAACAAACACATCGCACTGTGAGATAGCGCAGGCGCGCAGCACACGGATATGACGATAGCGGCCATCTTGGTCGAGGACGCACTTTCGCCTCGCCCTAGCTTCCAAATCTAATTCGATACATATTAAAATTGAGACAATCTGGATAAAAGATGCGTTGTAATTGAGATCTCGCGGCGGGTGCCCCCCGAGGCAGCACCGCGCCGCTATCGATCTAGTGGTGTGATGGCTCTCGCGGAGTGAATGCGGACATCGGAACCGCGTTGCGATCGCGGTAATCGTGAAGACAGTGATAGTGGTAAAGTGCGACCAGCACGGTATGTGAGACAGAGTGTCGGCGCGGCTGGGAAGGCGCGCGGGCGGCGCCGGTTGATCGCGGGCCATGGCCGAGGAGTACGCGCGCTCCCCGTGCGAACGTTTCCCGACGGCGGGCGCGTTCAGCGTGGCGCCGCCGGAGAGGCTGAGCCCGCCGCCTCCTGCGCCGTTGCCGGATCGGTTCTCGGCATCGCCGCGGCGAGTCCGTCGGTGCGCGGAGGCCGAGCGCGCGCGGCGTCCGCGTTATGTGCCCCCGGCAGCGCACGTGCCCGTCGAGAGATACGTGCCTCGACCTCCGGCGCCGCTGCGTCCGCCACCACCCGTCTACTGTGGGCTGGCATGCCGGCCGCCACCGCCGGCTCCTCGAAAATGTTGTGGACCTGCGTGTCGAGAAGATATAGCTAGCTCGCCACCACCGTCGCGATACGTAGAATATGTAGGGGCAGCGGCAGCACGACGACTAGCATGTACGCCACCGCCCCCACCACCTCCAGCACTTCAGCTTCCATGCGAGCCACAGGAGCCTCCTTGCTGCGTTCAAGCTCGAAGGCGTTCTCAGCCTCCACATGATTGGTAAGTGATATCCAGATGTTTTTGCCACAGGACTAATGTTAACCATTTCATCTATGTATCAAAAATATCACAATGGAATTCTTTGTTAGGTAAGGTAAAATATAATTCTAGCAGGTGTAAGTACTATTGTTACGCGACCCATATATTGGTGCATAATTACCTAAACATGCGGCCATCCATTATTGGCGAATCTAAAAGGGTTTTTAATATTTCACGATGACGGATAAAGGCTGAGCTGTTATAATTGGTTAAAGGTTAAATATTACGTGGATGGAATTGATAACGTGTGATTGATGACGGTTTCGCTAACGATCGTGAAACGGTTCACAAGTATACACTGATTAGCTTTTCGACAGTATTCGAGTTTTGGTACGTAGGTGTAACACATATAAATGGTTTGAATGTATTTTTATGTCGCTGTAAATTCAGTAATATTCGCCAACAAAGGTATTAAACTAGTGGTGCTAAAATGCTGACACTATATGATAACCTGAAGAGTAGAATCCTTAACCTTCTACTGATTTTGTACTGGCGAAACTAATTATGTAATGATAATGATGTCGATATTTTTAAGTTGATAGTTAAAGACGTCATTATAATGTGTAGAAGTAGAAAATACACGCGATATCGTACGTTTAAATTTTAATATAAAAGGCAATGAAAAACGTAACCTAAAAACTCGAAGAGAACGTATTATAAAAAAAATCACTGTTGGATCGGTTCTTTACTCCTTTATGATGATAGTATAGATTATAGAGTTAAAAAATATCATACAATAAGATTCTAATGTTAAACATATGCTTGTGACGATGCTTTAATAACTGTGGAAACATTTTGAAATAACAATCTTTGTTTTTCTGTACCAATTATCTCATTAATTGATATAAGCAGCGGTTTTAACAAAGTTTTTATTTGTCTAAAAATTATGAAAATTGGATTTCACTAGTTTTATAACTTAAATTTTTCTAAAATTATACGAAAAAAATAATGTATTAAAATTATTGTCATTACACAAATTAACAACTTTTTATTGAAATATAATATATACATTCGCTAATACAAAATGATAAAGTGAACAAAGTTCTTTCTAAATAATAAATCCTTTGTACTGCTCGAGACAACTCGTAATTAAAGAGAACCTCGTACATTTCATATTAAGCCTTTGTTCTTGAGTATAACGTATAACGAATATATTAGCTTTAAACTTGAAAAGATTTGTTTTTGTGAATATTATATTTTATTTCATCCATTATTCTTATGTTTGAAATGAAATTTATTGGAAGCAATCCCGTCTTAACCCTTGAAGGAATATGAGTAATCCTTAGAACGTTGATATAGCTCAAGTTATTTTTTATAACTAGTTCATTCCCGTAACTTCGTCTAATAAAAAAAGTTTTGCTTTTTCATAGGGACTATTTTTTATAGGGATTGTGAATTACTAAGCTGATATTTTTTTTAATTGTCATTTTGTTTTTAGTCTCTGTCCTTATACTATTATTACTGATCGTATAGTAGCTTTGTCAACAGGCATTATTACTGCCTAGGTCTTCTGGAAAGCACAAAGTTATGTAGTCAGTGAGTGCACTGTGTAAAATCCTCAATTTACCAGTAAATATGCATTTGTCAGCTGTTTGTATATAATTTCGTATTAAAAACAATTGAACTTAGTTATATGGCACTTATTGAAGAGGAATATAACGCTTCTAAATGTGCCGTTTAAGTTTGGTAAGACATTGATCCGCACGAAATCCGAATAGCATAGAAAGGGCGTAAGAGCATTGACTCTTCCAGAAATCAATAGTTCATTTCATATGACTTCGCTTCTTCCCCCTGGAATCGTTTGGATGCCGTCACGTCTTTTCGCAATAAAAAGCGTTTGATTTTATTTGTTTGACGTGTGCTTGAAAAGTTTCTACATTAGACAGTGTCTTGTTTTAGTTGATTACAATTATATTGTCACTAGCTGTTACCCGCGGCTTTGCACGCGTTTTTTAAAATATATTAAATAAATTTAAAATTGTGATTACACATCTAGTGTAAATTACAATAATACTATTTTAAAAATATTTGTATCACACGCACATCATCTACTGTAACAGGTAACGTGTACATTATATATGTGAATACTAATAGTGTATCGAATGGGATGGGATATGATCAGCCACATAACTGGAATTTTAAACTATATATCACCCTCAGTGCTCACACTATATAAGAAAATAATGAAAATACGAAGCTACACATTATCGAACAACAAAACAGCTAATTAGTTACTTATTTGCCCGTAAAATTCCCGTTCAAATATTACTTGTAGTCCGGTGAAGCTGTTAAGCGTAGTCATTTCTAAGAAAAAAAAAAACATTCAAATAGGTCCAGTCGTTTCGGAGATTACCCGGAACAAATAAAAAAACAGACATATCGACAGAGTTAAAAAAATGTTGATGTTTGTAGCATCACAGATTGTATTCATCAAAAATATTTTATTTTAATATAAATTACACTCACTTTACTTTTATAATACGTAATATATCACAAATAAAAAATTGGCAAAAAAACTAATGTAGAATAGAGTTTTTTAAGAGTGTTTGGCGGGATTTCAGTCTGTCATGTAGTGGATTTTATATTTTTTTCATAATATTGTGTTACATGATTCTATATCGTGTAGAAATTGGTTGCGTATTATATAATATCGTTCGTTTATTTTGCATATGTGAAATGAATGAAAAATAAAACCACGAAGCATTAATTCTATGGTCTTGAAGATTAAGAAGATAAAAAATTACGTTATATTATGTAGAGGATTCGGCGCTTAAACCTTTACATTAACTTGGACATAGAAGAAAACTAACTATATTGACAACTTCAGAATTAGCTGTATGGATTAATACCTTCGACTGTCTTATTGGACGAATATTATTACTACTAAACTTTCTGAATAACAACACAAAATAAACTTAAGAAATGTTTGCGATATAAACGTAACACGTATAATTAAAAATCGAAAACAAAACTAACGTAGAATAAACTTTTTGAATAGGAATACAAAATAAACTATGAAAATATTTTTGATAGAATGTTATCGCCTTACCATGGCAACGCATATAATACTGACATTAATACGCAGTGGAAGCTTCCAAAATAGCCTGATTTTGAGACATTCTTCATTAGTGCTCAGCTCCTTTTGGTTTTAACGTGATGATATGTAGCCTATAGCCATCCTCGATAAATGAGCTACCTAACACTAAAATAAACTTTGAAATTGGATCTGTAGTTCTTGAGATCATAGCGTTCAACCAAACAAACAAACAAACAAACTCTTCAGCTTTATATATTAGTATAGATTTAAACGAAGTAATATACGTTTTGTAGTATTAATAAAGATAATTGTTTAATACTTTGAGAATTTAGATTAATAAATCAAACTAAGGCGATATAATTGAATTGTAATACTAATTGTAGTCCGGTGAAGCTTGCCGGGACCTTGCGGGGTCAATAGCGTAGTCATTTTGAAAAAAAAAGTAATACTAATAAAATATTCAACATTGGTGTACAGATAAAGTTTTTAATTTGGTTCTACTGACCAAAAGACTCAGTATACAATGAATTAGAAACTTTTGAACTGTATATGCAAATTTTTAAATTTAATTAAAAAATATAAAAAGGTTTTATTCTGTTGCAAATGAGGTCTGGGCATTAGAAAATAATTTTATAAAACCGATCTTCTATTACAATTGATTTATTATAAGAAATATTCTTATTAATAAAGAATAAGAACATACCTGACATGAAATATTCAAAGATTAAATTTATTTTGTAAGTATACACAAAATCGAATATCTCTAACCTGGCTCGTAATATGATGGAGAAAAATAAAAATGAAGCGATGAAGAATAAAAAAAGTGCAATTTATGTAAGTTTATATAATGAAAATATGTTTTTTAGACTCATCTACGTCAAAGCTACTGATGACCATTTGATGCGAAATTTTCGTAGATGATTTTAGGTTACATACATTTTGGATTTCATTGGCAGTTTCCTATTTTTTAATTAAAACTTATGTAATGTAACTTGTGCAGGTCGGCATGATGGCGATGACTGCCGTTGTTATTTAACAGCGTCAGTCACCGTTATCTGTGGACTGTACTGTACTTAACATCAGGTACCGTACAGTCATTTTGCCGTACCGTTTAAAAAAAAAAGAAAAAAAAAAAACACACTAATACAGGTATCAGTTTGGATTATAAATATATTGCGAAGACAATAATACGTTATAAACGGTTCACAATTGATAATGAAAATAGACTCTATTTTACTCCGGCCATAATTATAAGGATAAGAAAGAATTAGCCTAAGCATACAAAGGTCGATATTAAGTTCAAAATTCTTTTTTCTTATTAGAAAAAAATGTTTCCGTTGTAACGTTCAATGATATCTTAAGTTATTTATGTATTCAGAGACAGTAGTTGCGTCAAAACGTTTAATCAAATTGCTGGCTCTTGTAGTTAATACAAACACAAAGCAAGGTTTATGTGGGGCTTACGTTATTATATTTCGCTTCAAAACGTGGAATTTGCAATACATACAGGTATACAAGGTCTTCCAACCCTCGTTTCAGGTGCAGCAGTATACGATAACTGGTCTCAGGATCTTTTTAAGTTAGTTGCATGTAGGTGTGACTGTAGTAACCGCATGTCTATGAAGGCACCATGGGGTTTTAGTCCGTGCGAATCGGTCATAACCCATCCTTAGTTGTCCGGTGAGATGGGTACCTGTTAGGGATACCCCCATGTACAAAAATAAAGTTGTGACTCTGGTGTTCACTTTTTCTATTGTCGGAGCACATTAAAGGGTCTCTTGTATTTGATTTAAAGCACAGTGTAATTGAAAAACAATTGCGATCATTAAAGAAAGATCTAGAATCAATAGCCAGTAGCCATTGACATGACTGGATACATTCGAAAGTGACAAATTAAGAAAGAATTACTGTGATCTATCACTACGGGAAGGAGTCGGGTACATATCTATAATACCTCAGTTAATACTTCATATAAATCAGCTGAGTCTGGTATGTCTAAGAATGTCACCATGATGAATTATATACCTGGTATATCATGTTTTTATAGGTGGTAGGGTAAGGCTGAAGCTATTACTGGTTTCAGCATGAATGGGTCAGCTCGTCCGAGGTAGTACCACCCTCTCACAGAAAACCGACATGAAGTAATAGCGATTGCGTTGTTGCGTTTCGTTCGGTTAGTGAGAACGCCGGAGGACCACCTCCCCTCCCCTTTCCTCCTCCTCCCTTTCCCTCCTCCTTACCCCTCCAAACATAGGCTGGCTACACATTTGTGACTCCCCGGTATCGCTATTGTCTATGGATGGCGGTGATCACTTAACATCAGGTGACCGGCCTGTTCGTTTGACTTAAATGACATAAAAAAAATGTTGTCCTACATAACTGCTGTGTTCTACCATTCAGCAGATTTTATGTCAAATGTTTTACATATCTATTTTCTAATATTTATTACAATGAAGCATAGATCTCAAGAGCGTTTCAACGAAGTCCATGCAGCATATAGCAAATATTTTTTAGTCTGGTTAATTGAATTTGCAGTTTGGGGAACTGGTTAGAATTTGGATATAGATATCTGGCAACGAGGTTATTAAGTGTATCACATACGGATCCCCGCAAATGACTCACAGTTAATAAGAAAAGAGCACTTTGGTACATACTATTTTTTTATATCATAGGAGGCTAACGAATCCCACCTGGTCACCCGATTTTAAGTAACCACCGTCCGTAGACACCAGCAACAGCAGAGGTGTCGTAAGGTCGTTGCCAGCCTGAGTTGGTGGGGAAGTTGGAGAAGGTGAAGATGGTAGGAGAGGGAGGGGAAGTTTGCCTCCGACGCTCTCACTGACCGAACGACACGCAACAACGCAAGCACTGTTACTTCACGTCAGTGTTTTTGTGGGTCGGATGGTACTACCCCGGGCGATCCGACCCATTCCTACTGAAACCAGTTATAGCTTCAGCGTGGCTCCACCACCTAATATATATATTTTGCGTTGAATTGGATTGACGTTTTTTCGCAAGGACAAAATAGGCTGATAACAAACTAGGAAATCTTAAACAAAAAGTCCACTGACCTTCTTAAGAATTAGATAATACTTATAATGGACAAGTATGTATATCACAAACGTTACGCTCTATTCTTATCTTGTAGATTTTAGTCATCAGTAATCGTAAAGCGATAAGGATTGGGTGTGTTTCTAAGTCCATTTACAAGGTCCCGGTCGCTAACTTCAATTGTGGAATTCTCTCGGTTCTGTTTGTGTTTAAATATGTGATAAATGTGAATTATAAAAGTGTGTTATTATTTCGAACGTTACTAGTGCTGTATTATAGTGTGTAGTGTTGTAAATATGTTTTTCTGACCTAGATTGTTTTGAAAAGTGTTAAAAAGTGTTTACGATGCATAAAAAGTAAGTGTTATATGTATAATAAACTAGTTATTATTTAGGTAATAGATGCCTTGACCTAGTCAAATACGCTCCCTAAGCACTACTTGAAGTTGTTGAAAGTCTCGTTGCGTGTTAACAGTCAATGATTAGAGAAGCAAATTTTGTATAAACGGTTCGATATTATTTTGAGATAAGCTAAAAATATTGCATAAAAATTTTGAATGAAGTTAGTTGTTTTGATAAGATTTTCTTATATTTTTACTAAAAAACTCTTTCCCCATAACCTGTCTAGTTGAAATTTATGCATTTTTAATTCTTTATTACTGTTATGGTATGAATTTCCTATACGTTTGACGATTTTTCTGTATCGTTATGATTTGGTATTATATTGAGATATAGTTATAGTATATTATATATAGCTATATGATATAGTATTATCGAATAAAATAACCTTATTCGTTTACACACAAAATATACATCAATAATTAAATTGAATCACTTGTGATAAGTTTCTGTTGATTTGTAAGTGTTCGAACATTTCAGGATGAACTTTCTACTGGGAAATAGAAGATTTTCTAGAAGACAATTCTTAGAAAATCTTAGAAGACAATCTTATACCTATACTAATATTATAAAGACAATATAATCTTCCAGTTCTAGCTCATTAGGCTAATTTATCGAGAAAGGTTATTTTGTACTAGAGCCAGATCAATACGTAATACGTGTAGATACGTTGATTTCGTTCACATGAAAATAATATTCTAGTTTCATATGAATGGAACTATGTGTTTTTCTGGATACATTGTGGGCTATTCTTAATTGTTTTTATTATGTTAAGTGTTCTTCTATTAGTTAGCTTATCTTTTATGGAACAATATATTGGTTATAGTATAGTAGTCCTTACCCGCAACTTCGTTCGCGTGGAATAGTTAGTTTGGGCTAACGTAACACGCAGCGGAAGCTCTCAAGAGGAAAAAACCCGAGTTTTAAATATTCTTCATTGGTGCTTCTCTCTTATTGGTCTTAGCGTGATGATATACAACCTATAACTTTTATCGATAAATGAGCTGTATAACACTGAAAGAATTTTTCAAATTGGAACAGTAGTTCATGAGATTACCCCCTATTAGTATAGATTATAATATTAATATAGATAACAGCACCACATATGACTGTTGGTATTGCTTCAGTAGAGTGGAGTGGGTATTAGTGGGTAGTGCTGGTGTTTTCTGTTCGATACACTTGAGAGCCAGTCCACTTTAGTTTTCGCATGTTTACCATCTTAGAACACATTGTATAAAATCAACTAGGAATGCGGTAAACGCTAAAGGTTTTCAATATAAAGGAACCCCTGACATTCCACGTTAATAACACGCGGAGACTCTTCACGTTCTTTACAGGTTCTGTACATTTAAAATGTTGTACAAAAATCTACTGAACCAATTTCTTGTCTCGCTGTACTGTGAGAAAACGTACTTAGGAATACAAACTATAACTGGATAAATATATTATTCCGAGCGACAGCAAAAGTAGAAACTTATGTCCCTAAAATGCTTCGGTCGTTAGGACACCTCGTATGTATGTGTTCATTCGTGTGATAACTCGGAGAAAGTTTTGGGACTCTCAGAAATTGTCTTTTTTTATGTATCTGTTAAGCAACAGAAGTTTGTATAGGTAATTCATCTTTTTGTTACGGATTTATTACCATAGTTGTACGTAGTAATGTATGTAATGAAGAGAATATTACAAGTGTATTTACTAGGGGTGTGCGAATAATTCGAAATTACGAATTATTTATTCCGAATCGAATATTAATTAATCGAAACTCGTATCGAATAATTCGAATTATGCAAAGTTCCCGAATAATTCGATGGATTTCGAATAATTCGAATTTTTTCGGAATTATTATATTATTCGCAAATTTTTAGTATTATTCGAAAATATTCAAATTATTCCAAATGTTTCGATTTTTTTCGAATTAATTGTGAATTTCAAACAATTAGATTCGAATGTCGAATCGAATATTAAAATTCGATTTGATTCGATTCGAACGATATTCGCACACCTCTAGTATTTACTGCTTTTTATAAATCAATGAAAATCTGTTCGGTTTTTTTGTAAAATCAACAATATCCTATAAGTATTAGTCTAAACTAAACTATATATCATTGTAAGAATTTATTACAATCGGATCAGTAGTTCTAAAGACTATATCTTACAAGCACATTCACAGATTTTACTGTGGTTAAGTTATTGATATACAACCCAAAAACCCAAAATGCACATTTAATGTCTCACAGTCGGCATACAAAAATGAGTGCATTATGCAGTCATTTCAAATAGTCTCGCGACGCTTACGTCATTCTAAAAACAACTTTAAATCATTCAGTTAAGGTTGAATTTGCAAAATTAAAAGTTTATCGCCTAACTATAACGACGTATGTTTATTGGGGAGTTTTGGGGCCGGTTTTGAGCTCTACTTTTATTCGAGATTGTGCGTCTTAGGATATATATAAATCTACTAATGGAATATATATATACATATATATATAAATACGAGCTGCTTTATGTCACTTCGTTCATTTCAAAATATAATTGAAGTTCATAGGAAAGTATAGGCTTCCTCAAACTATTAAACCGCTATGAAAGGAGATCCATACGGTACAAATTTAGATATAAATACGTATTACATTATACGTATAACAAGCAGACAAGTTATAGATGACAAATGCCAATTTTAGATTCCTATAGTAATATTTTAACTTTGTTTTATATTAAACTCCTGATAATATTATGCCCAACCAAAAACTACTGCTGGCTATATTCAGAGCGGCTAAAAAGCCTGACGAGAACTGTACGTGACATATTTGGATCTAAAGCGGTCTGTATTTTTATATTCACTATCTATATATATAATAAGAGTGTAAATCTAAAGTGTCTGTTTTTTTTTTTTTCGATTTTCGTGAAAAAAAAAATGTTGCAAGTGTCTAGGAGTAAGTAATATATTACATTTCAATCATTTTTAGAAATGTCTATCTGACTATCTGTCAGTTTTTCTTTTATATCATAGGAGGCAAACGAACAAGTGGGTCACCTGATGTTAAGTGATCACCGCCATCCATAAACACTTGCAACACCAGGTGAGTTGCAAGTGCATTGCCAGCCTCCGTTGGGGGATGAGGGGAGGAAGGTAAGAGGAGAGGTGGGCCTCCGGCGTACTCACTGACCGAACGAAACGCAACAATGCAAGCACTGTTATTTCACGTCGGTTTTCTGTGAGAGGGTGGTACTACACCGAGCGAGCTGATCCATTCATTATGAAGCCAGTAATAGCTTCAATGTGGCTCTACCACCTACTAATTCTGTCTGTTTGTACGAACACGCATCACTGTTAAAGTATTTAGTTTACAATAAAACCTCAATAAGAATATTATAAAACATCTCGAGAATAACTTAGTATTTGTTTCATAAAAATTGGTCCATTCTATCAAAAGTTACTACAATTCTAATGACTACGCGACTTAATTCAGAGAGAAAAGTAGATCACTAAATAGACTTAATACATTCAGATTAGTCTCTCTTTTTTACCTTAGGTTCCACGCGAACGGAGTCGTGAGCACAGCTAGTTTATTATAATTGTTTAGAATTTATGAAAAATCATATACAAACATAGGTATAGTTCAACCTTCCGCTAATTCTTTTAAAACTTCAATCAGTTTTCAATTGACGATTTTATTATGGAGAAATTTTATTTTTAAAATAATTTGTAGGTTTTAGTGTATGATCTCAATTTCATCTAGTGTAAATTTACCATGTGGTGTAGGATGGTAAACAAAGTAAACTTAAAGGATGACTCGCTCCTGGAACACATTAACAGGTATTCGTGATATTAATATACGAAAATATCCTATATCCTATCTTTCCTATATATGCTGCTTCACTACCTTGTTGTTATTACTATCCCTTGCAATATATAGTTGGGTTATAGTTAAATGCGTACCTATGTTTTTTACGTGGGGAAATTCCATATGGATACCCACTCTCCCGGGGGAGAGAGTGGGTTATGTCCGACTCGCACGGACTAAAACCCCACAGTGTACCGACAGACCGTGCTGTTGCGGTGTTAATGGATCGGTCTAAGCTATTCCCCTTAGACAGCCGCCCCAACGGTCCACCCGGTGGAATGTGGCCGCCGGGCTCCTACCTATAGAAAGGCAGCTGGGCACACACCAGCTGCCCCCCTCGTCCGCCGGACCTGTACAATGAAGGGATGATACAATTTTCACGACTATCGCTTGAATGGCACAAAGGTTAATGTATTATACATCGCCGTGTAGTTGTGTGTTAAAATTAGAGTAGCTATTGACTGCGGCTTCGCTCGCGTTAATGTAGACTTGGCTTATCGGAAATCGTATCTGTTTGTAGATAGAAGGAATCCTATGTCCTTTTCTATACCCCTGACAACGTGCACGAATATTTCATGATTCTATAAATAGTAAAGGATTGAAAGCTTAACAAACAAACAAATTCTTAATTTAATTTGGGAACAATAACATAAAACCTGTTTTCATTAAATTATGGCGATTGGTCAAAATGTTTATTTATAATAGATAATAATAAAAAATAAATTAAATTAGGGCATTAAAAGTTATTATACTTGTGTTAAGATAAGCACCTTATGCTATACTAGCCTCTGCCCGCGACTTCGTTCGCGTGAAATAGATACACTAACACGCAGCAATTCTGAAAAGGAAAAAAACATCCCGATTTTGAAATATTTTTCATCTGTGTTCCGCTTCTATTCGTCTTAGCGTGATGATATATTATTTGCGTAAAAAAAATATACAAATGGCTTTCGGACAAAATATGTAGTCGAGATACAAAAAACGTGAGTAAAAGGGAACAAGGTGCGTGATTTATAGATAATCTCAGAGAAAATGTAACGTTGAAGCAAAACAAGCAAATAAGGAAGATAAATGAATTACTTTCATTTTGAACAGACCCATTTGTGTTGAAAGTTAACTGAGAGCTTTTTAGTTGTTACGTAAAACGCTGTTACTTAGGTAATAAAAAGTTTTCTGTGTGTGTGTTTTATTTTTTGTTACATTTTTGAGCAATGCGGCGTAGTATTTTTTGAGATTAGGTATATTTACAATACATACAAATACAATGTAAGTCTTGTATTACTCCTAGTTAATCTTTCGAAGCGACGGAATTCATTTTGATGACACATTTACGGACAGATGAAGGACAAATATGATTTAGCCTACATAATATTACAATAGTGGCTAAGCAGTACTGAAAAATGAAACAAATGGTAACGTAGTTGCCAATAGTTACAATAAAAAAAAAAATAGGTGTATGTGCGATTCACATACGATAGAAGTGAGACTTCAGTAAATCAACAAAAGAATGAGATGAATATCACATATAATATATAACAAGGGTAGGATAATTACAAAGTTTATTTGGTTAAAAATGAAAGTATTTTGATTAATTTTAAAACATATTTTATATTGAATACTAAGGTGGATGCTACTTTGCACTTCCACCTGGAACTGATTGACCACTACTAACTACGTTTAACTACAACAAAAAGAAAATCAATAAATCAATAAACATATATTTGTATATATTAATTATACAAAATATAATTAATATAAATATAATAATCATTAATAAATTCACGAAAATATGTTGTAGATAGACGTGTAATCTCGACAATCGATTACGCAATATCCCAAGACGGTCACCCATATAAGTACTGACCGCACTGACGTTGCTTACCTTCGGTGATCGGACGAGAACCGGTGGACTTTGAGGACAAAACATTTCTATCTACGCGTCTCTCTCGCATATGTGAGACGTCACAGAATATTAAATAGAAACAATTTGAATCTTATTGTTATACAAATAGGGTTGCAAATGTTTTTCAGTATTTCCGTTATTTCTCTCGCTCTGGCTCACTAATTTTTGTATTTGTGTCTCTTACCTGTCGTCTTTTCGTTGCATCCGGTTTGAAATCATAACGATTCTAAAGAAGTTTCACTTCAAAAATAAAAGTTACTTCAGAGAAGACATCTAATTGTCATGAAATACCAATACCATTTTATAAGGGTAAAGTCATTTTATAAAACCCACCACCGGCAGTTGTTTTATAAAATTTCAAATATCGTTATTATTTTCTGAGAATTTTAATTGATTTTTATTATGCGGCGTTTTAAGTGTTATATTTTAATTTATTTGAAAGTGTAGCATAAACGAATGAGAATATTTTATTATGATGGTCTGTGATAAATGTTGTTTAAGTATTTGTCTTAACTAATGTTTGCATTTAAATAAATTTACTCTTGTAATATCCATATTCGTCAGGATAATAAAATAGTCAATTCGAAAAAAAAGATGAAATCCCCAAAAGAAATTATATAAAAATTCTGCCACCTTTAAGCTATTGGTGTACGTTGTATAAACTCGTTAGTGTTACAGAAAGATTATTTCTAAAAGTACAGCGTCGACCAA